>JASTWP010001318.1:0-78890 GCA_030770255.1 Temnothorax ravouxi
GTTGCAAAATAAATGATTATGTAGGAAATGTTTTTCTATCAAATGATTCTAATAATTATTCTTTATACGCGCCTTTATTGTTTTTATTACGGACTATTCGTTTTCTATTTTATTTTAATTTTATTAGGAATCTATATGGCTATCTTTGTCTTACTCTCTACGGGTTGGTATTAAACTATCCTCGTCTCTCGTACTAAAGTCATTCGCTAAATGAATAACTTTCAATCTCGTTTATTAAATTTATTAGTACAATTAGAAAATCGGGATTAACGCTATCAGTGTTTAGAAACATGGCGGATTCCATTTTTATCATAATAATTAGGTGTCAAAATTTTCGTTCAAAAATGAAATTTGTTTATCTTAAAATGTTTAAAAGGGTCAAATATTAAGGTAAAAGTAATTTGGTCTTTCTAAGTTTAAATGGTAGGAAATTCAAGATGGTGGACATAAAACTTTAATAATTCATAACTCGTAAACGGTAAGGAATAAAAAGATGGGATTTCTTTTGTTGTATTTAAGTAATTGAAGACTATATTTTAGGGTGTTTGAAATTTTTGTATTTTATGGATTTCTATAATTTTTAATTATATCTTGAAATTGAAAAGAGATATTAAGTAGGGGTTTTGTAGGATTACTTGACAGGTTCTGCCAAGTGTCTGTAGTGATTTTATTAATTATTTTTAATAATAATTTTACAATAATTTTATTGTTAATTAGTTTGTTTTAAAAGATATAAGAAAAATTTATTAACAAAAGTTGTTGGACCTTTAATAATGGTTTCAATGGTGATATTAGTTAGGTCTGTTAATAATGTAAATTAATTGTTTATAACAATTGTGTTTGAAAAATGTTAATGAAATAGTTATTATTTCGGTGTGGTAATATTCTTTGGACATAAGAAGTTATATTCTTACAATTGGTTTGCCATTAATTAATTGATTTATATTTTATTTCGATTTTCTTGGTACATTCTTATAGAATGGCGTTTCTTTCCGTTAGATCCCAGTCAAACTGAATTTATATTGCATAATGAATCTTATAAGGTTTGTATAATCAATGAATAGCAATAAGCAGTTAATTTTATTGACTCTGGGGACTTTTAATAAGTAATTGTCCAAAGTTCATAATCTGATTTATGAAAATGGGGCTTAAGCTTGAAAATGAGCCTTTAGGCGGTCATATTCTTTAGGCTTGTCTTTGCTGTTTTAAGAACACATAAGGGCGTGTCAGCTGAGTGATTATTGTGACAGTTAAATTAAAGAGTGTATTATAATTTAATATTGTTTTTCAGGTGCTGTGCAACAAGGATAAAAGAGAAAAAATTTATGCGGCTAAAGTGATGTACCGTCATAAAGTGATGTTCCGTCAGACGTGACAATACATAAGTGTAGAGAGATAATAAATAATAAAATACAGCAAAATACAAGTGCATAGCTCTTGTATAATTTTGTTTAACTTAATATCTTGTATATATCTCCTGTGTTTAGGATATATGGCAAGTTAGCATGCGGGATTTATGCAATAGTACGGACACTTTGTAAAACTCGAAATCTTCTACGTTCTTTTTCCTTCTTCTTTGGATCGTATAACAATAATCTTTAATACATCTATCGCTTTTCTATTTTCCTTCTAAATTTTTTCAGCTTTATAATCTCCCACTCGGCATGTACCCAGGTAGCAAAATGATATCTAAAAGATATCTAAAAGTTAACCGAAAAAGGACTAGGATGACTTTTCAGTTGGCTAAAAAGATTCCTTTTTGACAACAAAATTGTGTCTCATGTCTACTTAAACGGCACATAATGGATATCCGTACGCTAACTGTAAGGCAACTTATAGCGTTTACCAAATTGGCAACATATGGTCAACCTGTATCAGTTGCCAATAGGTCAACGTAAAGTTACCGAATTGCTATACCAAAATGCTTTACAGAAATGGCCGTCATTCAACAGATGTCTTATAGATGTCCAAAAGATTAACGAAATGGCATCTAAACGGCACGAATAAATGATGTCCAAAAGATATCTTATTTATGGAATATATAGGACAGGGACAGGTGAACAATAAATGATAAAAGTTTATTGTTATCTGAAATCTGGATGTACACAATATAAAGTTAATTGTATTATCTAAAATTATGAGTACACAGTTAACAATCAACTAGTATATTTTATAACATAAAGTTGATATAATTATAATTAATATAATATATATTATATCAACTTTATATTATATTATAAAATATACCAGTTGATTGTAACCTGTGTACTAAGTAATTTTAGATAATACAATTAACTTTACATTGTGTACATCCATATTTCAGATAACAATAAACTTTTATCATATAATATATAATACAATTAATATAAATCCATATTTCACACTATTATTTATATATATATATATATATATATTTGAAACTTTGATAAATATTACTTATTAAACATCCTTACATCTAGAAGCTTAATATTATTTCGCGTGGTAAATTATCGTATCGCATTTTATTCAACTAATGAGCAACATGGACATTTAGAGTAAACTTATCGCTAATGAGCAGTGTTACGTGATGTGGGCGCTAACATTCGTATAACTGGACGGGCTACGGAGTAAAATGTCATTATCTCAGGCCAAATTAAGCCGCCTTCAATTCTACGACAATAATCGGACTCTTCTTAAAGTATTAATTCACTCTATTAATAAACAGAATTTGTGATGCCGTTAATCGTTAGTGACAATCATTAATAGAATCTATTAATATCTATTAATCATTAATATTATTAATATCTATCAATGTATTAATTAATTATAATTTATTTATTATTAATCACTAATCAATGTATCGCCATTAATACGCCAACAATATAATCTTAATAATAATTTATTATTATTAATAAAATCTGCGATAAACATAAATTCATATTAATTATATAACTCATTAGAAAATCTGACAATTTTTACGAATGTTAGCGCGCGTTATTATTATATTCGTGAAATAAACGATTAATTCTTAGCTAATTGGACACTATCGTGCTGACGAAGTTACGACAAAGTTACAAGTATCAAATCGCCGTATAGTGTGAACGAGTTGTACCTATGGCAGAGATAAAGCTTGTTTATTAGCAAAGATCTGAAGCATACTTCCATTTATCGACTTTTCGTTGATGTAACAACGAGCAAAGATGAATTCGAAGCTTAATCAATTACAATAAAAACGTGTGCTGGCGCTAAATATTTCAGTGATAATGCTCTATCAACTAAAATGTATTGCGACTAATGTACAGTATTATATGTACGATAAATTAATAAAGAGTAACTAATACTAAAATTTCAGTGCATTGCGGTGCACATCGAGCTCCAATCTCTCAGATATCTGCTGTCTCTGTAATTTACAAGTATGCAAGATGCTTCCGCGACGATAAGCATTTGATTTTGCTGTGTCAGTATCTATATTGCGTGTATAGACTTTTTGACCACTATAGGAAAAGTGTTGATTAAGCAGTGACAGGATACCTGAGTTATGAAAATGTATGAGCACTAATTGTGTCTCTTCATCTCGTGACGACACAAGTATATACTCATGGAGAAAAATCTTGAAGATTAGTTATACTAGTGGGACGAGTGATAGTCGATTGAGCCTGATTGTCCAACTGGATATCTGTATTAGTCAGTGTCGGTCTTTCATTGATTAGCAAATTGAGGTCTTCTGCGTCATCAAAGCGTTCAAAGAAATCATCAATTTGATGACAAACGTCATCAGGAATATTAGAAGCACAAGCTGTTGGCGGTGAGCATGAGGGAGGACGAGTAGGACTAGACGCAGCATTATTTGCTGCATTTGCCAGGTAAGCGAGATCCGCTTGCACAAGGGCGCGGATTCGTCGCTTTTGCTGTTTTCGTGAGAGCTTCAGGAACGGTTTCATCCGTCTCAACGGAGGTCCCATAATGGCATAATGCTATAATGTATATTGCAATTAACCCTTCAACTATTAAATATAATAAAACACGGAATAGATCAGTATTACTGTATATACTCACAACTTTTTCCAGATGTAGAGAAAAATATTATAAAAATAGTGTACGTCCCTTTACTTTATTTATTACTGCGTGTATAACTCGGTATAACCTGAAAAGTACACGTGTATTTTATATAGTCACGCTTTATGATATATGCATGTATATATATACTAAAAATATAGAAAAAGCGAAAGTATATACTTACACGTTATTAATTACACACTTTTTGTCGAACAATTTGTCTCTTTCTCGTGATGAAATAAAATCGCATACGTATAATATACGCGCGGCGCAATATCTCTCTACTTATATTCTAGATATTTCCATAACCAAGAAGATGTCGTAAAAATGATAACTTTCCTACATCGTTTTAATGACGTCAATAATGCCACTACAACATGATATCTAATTGGTGACATCTTTTGGACTGCAACAAAAGGCAGAAACAGCGCTACCGATAGATACCTTTTGGACAACTTTTATAAAGATACTTTTGGATAACATTAAATTGATGATTTTTTGATGCCTTAAAACAGCCATCTATCGGATAAAGTAAAATGGTGACTTTAGGATAACAGGTTTTTCTTTCCATTAAGATATCATAAAAAAGACACCATTCGGATAACAGTAAACGAGATATCAATTTAAAGGCATCCATTGGTCATCTTATGGTAAAATCATAAAGGCAACCTTAAAACGACAACTTACAGATACCTTTTTGACATTAATGCTACCTGGGTAATATTTCAGAAACATTTCTGCAAAATTCCATTTGAAGTATTACACCTTTCATTAATATTTCAGAAATATTTCACGATCGTTTCTGCAACATTTCTGCAATGTTTCAATCGGCACAATTATTTCAAATGCAACTTTGCTGAAAAATTTCGACAATATTTCGGTAATATTACTGAAATATTTCTGAAATATTTCTGAAATATATCTACAAAATATTGCAGAAACACTTATAAACTACAATAATTATATTTTTTGCAAAGTAACAATATGTTTTCTTTGCACCAATTGATTCATCTTATTATTATTCTGTACATAAAAGTAGTGTTAAAGTACAATTACCAAAAAATGATATTTTATATTTTATGTCAAAAAGTACCAGAATAAAATATGAAATATTTCGTAAACTATTTTGATAACTCTACCTTAATACCTTTGTATGTAAAACAATTAGAAGAATCATATTATAAAAAGAAATTATACAATTTTGAATAAGAAAATAACGATAACCTTTATATAACGATTTTTTGAAAATTGGTTTTACCATTATTTGACTTCCTTGATATCCTACAACTTTTGTCTAAAACGTTTTTCTATATCTTCCATATTTTTTTAGATTTTTCTAGAGTATTTAAAATAACACTCCCTGTATATACATTGGTACGTTATTGTATTATAATATTATATTATGTAATAAAATTGATAATTTTATTGATTTTAATAATAGTACGTAATATAATAACATGTATATATCAGCATAGATATGTAATATACATACATATATATAATCAAGAGACACGGTAGTGTCTCGCGCCAAGTACACGCGGAGCGAGACCGCACCGTGACTCTTTTACGCGACGCGACGGGTTGCGAGTACCCGAGATGTTGAGATCTCGATAACGAGTGAACGGATCAAGTTCTAAGTAGGCTTAATCGATAGTTGGGGTCAAAATAAGGGGGGTATCTCCTGTATAATTTTCCGCTACGTGCCTTACGAGCGGAGATATTGCGACGCAAAGTCCAAATGTGAAAATTTTTTATTAAGATACTCCTCCTCCTCCTCCTCCTCCTCCTAACGCCGATCTGTGTGATCACGTGATCAGAGAAAATGTCCCTTTCACTTTTTCGACACTGGCGGCGCAGGTATCGCCAGTTTCGATATCGCGCGCGTATTTCGAACGATCTAGTAGGTAAATTATTAAAAGGTCGATAGACTTATCGGTCAGAAGGAAGATTTCTATTTAGCTAAATTAAGTATTTATATAATATATATTGATTCTTATGAATCAAGCTTGAATTCGATGTTTAGGTATCCCAGGTTGCCGATGACGAAGTACAGATAGTGCGCTTCATAGTTTTCGGTGTCCAGGTGTAATAATACGTTGAATTCGATGTCTACGTATTCCAGGTTGCCGATGACGAGGTCCACATAGTGCGCTCCGTAGTTTTCGGTGTCTACGTGTACTAATACCTTAAATTCGATGTCCACGTGTCCCAGGTTGCCGATGACGAGGTCCACATAGTGCGCTTCGTAGTTTTCGGTGTCCAGGTGTAATAATACGTTGAATGCGATGTCTAGGTGTCCCAGGTTGCCGATGTCGAGGTCCACATAGTGCGCTCCGTAGTTTTCGGTGTCTACGTGTATTAATACCTTGAATTCGATGTCCACGTGTCCCAGGTTGCCGATGACGGGATTCAGATAGTGCGCTTCATAGTTTTCGGTGTCCAGGTGTAATCGTACGTTGAATGTGATGTCTAGGTGTCCCAGGTTGCCGATGTCGAGGTCCACATAGTGCGCTCCGTAGTTTTCGGTGTCTACGTATATTAATACCTTAAATTCGATGTCCACGTGTCCCAGGTTGCCGATGACGGAATTCAGATAGTGCGCTTCATAGTTTTCGGTGTCCAGGTGTAATCGTACGTTGAATGTGATGTCTAGGTGTCCCAGGTTGCCGATGACGAGGTCCACATAGTGCGCTTCGTAGTTTTCGGTGTCCAGGTGTAATAATACGTTGAATGCGATGTCTAGGTGTCCCAGGTTGCCGATGTCGAGGTCCACATAGTGCGCTCCGTAGTTTTCGGTGTCTACGTGTATTAATACCTTAAATTCGATGTCCACAAGTCCCAGGTTGCCGATGACGGGATTCAGATAGTGCGCTTCATAGTTTTCGGTGTCCAGGTGTAATCGTACGTTGAATGCGATGTCTAGGTGTCCCAGGTTGCCGATGTCGAGGTCACATAGTGCGCTCCGTAGTTTTCGGTGTCTAAGTGTATTAATACCTTAAATTCGATGTCCACGTGTCGCAGGTTGCCGATGACGGGATTCAGATAGTGCGCTTCATAGTTTTCGGTGTCCAGGTGTAATCGTACGTTGAATGCGATGTCTAGGTGTCCAAGGTTGCCGATGTCGAGGTCACATAGTGCGCTCCGTAGTTTTCGGTGTCTAAGTGTATTAATACCTTAAATTCGATGTCCACGTGTCGCAGGTTGCCGATGACGGGATTCAGATAGTGCGCTTCATAGTTTTCGGTGTCCAGGTGTAATCGTACGTTGAATGCGATGTCTAGGTGTCCAAGGTTGCCGATGTCGAGGTCCACATAGTGCGCTCCGTAGTTTTCGGTGTCTACGTATATTAATACCTTAAATTCGATGTCCACGTGTCCCAGGTTGCCGATGACGGAATTCAGATAGTGCGCTTCATAGTTTTCGGTGTCCAGGTGTAATCGTACGTTGAATGCAATGTCTAGGTGTCCCAGGTTGCCGATGACGGAATCCACATAGTGCGCTCCGTAGTTTTCGGTGTCTACGTGTATTAATACCTTGAAATTGATGTCTAGGTGTCCCAGGTTGCTGATGACGAGGTCCAGATAACGCGCTCCGTAGTTTTTGGTGTCTAGGTGTAATAATACCTCGAGTTCGATGTCTACGTGTTCCAGGTTGCCGATGACGAGGTCCACATAGTGCGATTCGTAGTTTTTGGTGACTAGGTGTATTAATAACTTTAAATCCGAATGTGGGATACGTAGATATTGAATATGAGGTATTAATACACGTAGACACCGAAAACTACGGAGCGCACTATGTGGATCTCGTCATCGGCAACGTGGGACACCTAGACAACGAATTCAACGTATTATTACACCTGGGCACCGAAAACTATGGAGCGCACTATTTGTAACCCGTTATCGGCAACCTGGGATACCTAGACATCGAATTCAAGCTTGATTCATAAGAATCGACTTAAAAATTCCCTAGCGGCAAAACTAAAATTATGTCATGACAATATAAATTAGTTGAAATAAAATTATGTCTAGACATAATAAAAACTGGACAAATTAAAATTATGTCTGACATAAAAATAAGTCCGCATTTTTATTATGTGTATACACATAATTTTAATTCATACAATTTTTATTATGTGTACACATAACTTGTTTTCGAATGAACGTAAAACGTACCTAAAAAAAACCGAAGTAACAAGTGGTAGACGTAATCTTTGTATCGAAATAACACCCTGTACATACTGTTTATAAAATGCGTAATACTACAAAAAAGGCATGATATCTGTACAAAATTACCTTTTTTAAAAAAAAGGTAAAGAAAGGCGCCAAGTACACGCGTAGTAGTGTATATGTGTTGTTACCTCGAAAAAAACAGTGGTAATATTATACCTCAAAAAAATCTAAGTAACAAATGGTAGACGTAATCTTTGCATTTCAAAAAATCTCGAAAAAACCTATAAGCAGTAGTATATTTATCTCAAAAAACCGAAGTAACAAGTGGTAGACGTAATCTTTATATCTCGATAAATCTTGAAAAAACCTAAGCAGTAGTATCTTTACCTCGAAAAAACCGAAGTAACAAGTGGTAGATGTAATCTTTGTTTCTCGAAAAATCTCGAAAAAACCCAAGCAGTAGTATTTTTATTTCCAAAAAATTATAACTGAAGTGATACACATAAAAAAAATTATGTTATTACAAAATACAAAAAAGAATTGATATCTCTTTTTAAATTACAGCGCCAATTACAGAGAGAATATACACTGAGAATCTTTGTATCTCGAAAAATCTCGAAAAAACCTAAGCAGTAGTATTTTTATTTTCAAATATGTATGTTGTTACCTCGAAAGAAAACAGTAGTAATATTATTACAATCACAAAAAAGAAATGATATCTCTTTTTAAATGACAGCGCCAATTACAGAGAGAACATACACTGAGAAAAAAATGTGTTAATCTCAAGAAATATTTAGTCCGATACGTTCAACTGAACATTTTAGTTAGTTAACTAAACATTAGTTAAATTAATTAATTAAAGAAACGAAATAAATTGTTGAAACAACTAATATTTAGTTAACTAACTAAAATGTTTAGTTTAACGTATCGAACTAAATATTTCTTGGAATTAACAATTTTTTTTCTCAGTGTATTTTTCGAGATACAAAGATTAGGTGTTTTCGAGGTATAATATTACCACTGTTTTTTTTTCGAGGTTATAATATTACAAAGAATTATTTTAATCACAAAGAATTAAAGAGGTAACATTATAAAATAAAAATATTTAATTAAAATAAAATAAATAAATTTTTCTTGTAAAAAACTTGGCGCTGCTTTTTTAAGGTTTAGAGCCTCCGCACAAGACTTTTTTATAGCAATGTAGTGTAATGAAATGTGGGTCAACGCACAAGAAACGTATCGGTTACGGCGTTATACGTGAATACGTTTCTTGTGCGTTGATCTACGTTACGTTATCATACGCTATCATACGAGAGTCTTGTGCGGAGGCTCTTAAGCGGGGAGCCCACACTTCTGCACAACGCATAAGGCGTAAGCATAAGAAAATTAATTGGTCTATTTCCTTATCCACATATGTATGGACCTTACGTATTATGTGTTATGCAAAAGTCTGTGTTCCCCGCTTTATCCAGACAAATTTGCATAGCGCATAAACATAAGCGTAAGAAATTGATTGGTTCATATATATGTGCAAAAGGAAATAGACCTACCTATCCATCTCTTTATGTATATGTTTATGCACCTATGCAAGTTTTTCTGGATTGACCTTAAAAAAGCAGCGCCAAGTTTTTTACAAGAAAAATTTATTTATTTTATTTTAATTAAATATTTTTATTTTATAATGTTACCTCTTTAATTCTTTGTGATTAAAATAATTCTTTGTAATATTATAACCTCGAAAAAAAAACAGTGGTAATATTATACCTCGAAAACACCTAATCTTTGTATCTCGAAAAATACACTGAGAAAAAAAATTGTTAATTCCAAGAAATATTTAGTTCGATACGTTAAACTAAACATTTTAGTTAGTTAACTAAATATTAGTTGTTTCAACAATTTATTTCGTTTCTTTAATTAATTAATTTAACTAATGTTTAGTTAACTAACTAAAATGTTCAGTTGAACGTATCGGACTAAATATTTCTTGAGATTAACACATTTTTTTCTCAGTGTATGTTCTCTCTGTAATTGGCGCTGTCATTTAAAAAGAGATATCATTTCTTTTTTGTGATTGTAATAATATTACTACTGTTTTCTTTCGAGGTAACAACATACATATTTGAAAATAAAAATACTACTGCTTAGGTTTTTTCGAGATTTTTCGAGATACAAAGATTCTCAGTGTATATTCTCTCTGTAATTGGCGCTGTAATTTAAAAAGAGATATCAATTCTTTTTTGTATTTTGTAATAACATAATTTTTTTTATGTGTATCACTTCAGTTATAATTTTTTGGAAATAAAAATACTACTGCTTGGGTTTTTTCGAGATTTTTCGAGAAACAAAGATTACATCTACCACTTGTTACTTCGGTTTTTTCGAGGTAAAGATACTACTGCTTAGGTTTTTTCAAGATTTATCGAGATATAAAGATTACGTCTACCACTTGTTACTTCGGTTTTTTGAGATAAATATACTACTGCTTATAGGTTTTTTCGAGATTTTTTGAAATGCAAAGATTACGTCTACCATTTGTTACTTAGATTTTTTTGAGGTATAATATTACCACTGTTTTTTTCGAGTAAATCTTACCACAAACAAAATAATCTATATGTGATCTTTCCATTTCTTGGGGATTATGTAGTATAACACGACACCCTCTCCGATTCCTTTCATATTTTCTTCTTCTTTACTTCTTTTTCATTAATCACATTTTGAGAACTTCTTCACATAACTACAATAACCTGATAAATATTTGATCTAGATGTCAAAAAATTTATCTGATTAATTAAAATTATTGTTTGAATTAGTAAATTATAAGCAATATATTTTCATTATCTACATGTTTTTTAATTGTATAATACATATGTACACATCCATATAAATACACACATACTTGACGCTGCTTTTATACTCCTGTTGCATTTTCTCACACACACACACACACACACACACACACACACACACACTATCTGTCACGTATGCATACTACGTTTACGCGAGCGTTACTTCTGTATGTACTTATATATGATAATTCCTCCACGTAAAGCAAGGTTTTGTAGTAGTTTATGATAATTCATTCCGCGTAATAAACGAGTAAATTATCGTAAATTACTACAGAAGTAACGCTCGCAAACTCGCTCGCAAACATAATAACGACCACGACTGTCACTATAATTACCTATCTCCGATCCGCTGATATTTCGCGTGGCACTTCGATCCTTGCGTGACGCGACCGAAATTCAGAATTAAACAATTTTATATTTATAATAATGATGAGAGATCACATTAATGATAATATTAACCTCGCGACACGACGCGGGACGATTAACCTCGCGACACGATGCGAGCTGTCACATCACGACACACTACACGCACGAAACTCGCCACACTCCGCGATGACCGTCCCTCACGGGATGAAGCAAGCTACGGCGCGGCAATCAATCGAGATAACCAATCAGCATCGCGGTAAAAAGGCAACAATAAATTCGACTATCGACTTAACACGCCTTTTTTAAGAGTGGATATATATGTGCGCGCGCGCGCGCGCGCGCGCGCGTGTGTGTGTGTGTGTGTGTGTAAGTTTCTTAATATAAATTTTACAAATACTTTTATTTTAGCAATACATATTCATTTCTCTACAAAGTGTAAGAAACGCGTCTATTTACACAAGCACACGTTCCTTTAGTGCACCTCGTTCGCTATCGGGAAATAAACGTTTTTTTCTTTTTAGCACACGTCCCTTTAGCGCACCTTGTGCGCTATCGAAAAAAAAACGTGCGTGCGCTATCGGGAAATAAACGTGTCATTTCTCTTTAGCTCATGTCCTTGTAGCGCACCTCGTGCGTTATCGGGAAATAAACGTGTCATTTCTCTTTAGCTCATGTCCTTGTAGCGCACCTCGTGCGTTATCGGATAATAAACGTTTTTCTTCTCGTTAGCACACGTCCCATCAGCGCACCACGTGCGCTATCGGGATAATGCTTCCAACATTTCGTGCGCTATCGGTACTATGTTTCATTTTCTTGTGTGCAATCGGGCAAATGTGCATATTAGTTGGTGCGCTATCGGAATAGTGCGCCATTTACTTGGTGTGCTATTGGGACATGTGCTAAAGGGATGTGGGCTATCGGGAATTATTTTAAATTCGACGTGTGCTATCGGGCTGTGCGATAGCACCGTGCGCTAACGGATTCTGCTCAATTGTTTTTTGCATCTAAATAAGAAAGTAAAAACTTACAAATTTTTACGATATTTTTACTTACTTGTAATGTATCCAAAAATCTTTATGAAAAAATTGACAATTATACCACTTGATAGAGCAAAGTTTTAGCTTTAAGAATCCATTTTGCGAATTGCGGTACGATGATTTTTAACGGAGTTATGAGCAATCAAAGTCAAAATGCTCATTTCTTATTCAATCCGTGATAACTCAGTAACAAAAAATCGTAGAAACATTTTCAAAAAAAGATTTTGTAGGGAAAACTTCGAGCTTTCACATTAAAAAATTAAAAAATTTTGCAGGATTTTTTGGGGCACGTGACAGGTCCACAAAGTGAGAAAAAAATTTCCCATTTTGTCCAGCTCGTGGTTTTCTATATGTAAAAATTACTAAACTCACAGAAACTAAAAGAAAATAGTGATCTTCTGAAAGTAGAGATTTCAAGCTTTAAAACCCTTTTTTTAAATTTAATTTTCGTTAATTTTTAACGAAAATACAGCTGCTCAAATTTTGCTTAGTTTTTAAAGTGTTTCTTTAATTTTTGTGAGGAGTGTATATACCATTAAATTTGTTTAAAAATTTTAATTAAATACTAAAAATTGCCTTTAAAAAAATAGTGTCGAGTGTGCCCCGGTCTCCCCTTCGGATTAATGTTTTATTGATATTTTATTTAGGTACTCATATGATTTTGAGTTTTGCTTAAGGTTTCTGTAATAATCAAATTGTACATATGAAATTGTACATTTACATCTATGAAATTATGTAATTCCATAAAAAATAAAATTTTTTTAAATTTTATAATAAAAGTTTTTAATAAAAAATTTTAATAAAAATAAGAGCTAATATATATATAAATATTACAAATATACGATAAAGATAAAATTATTATATAGATAAGGTTTGTCCGTCTAATATTAAGATTATCACTATTCTTAATTTGGTTCATTAAAGCACTAACATTTACAATTTTTCTAGAGAAATAGCCCAATAAGAACAGTATCGTTTTATATATGTATATTAAACGTAAGTATGGTGTAAAACTGGTATAGGTATATGGCATATACGTATATAGAATTAACGTTTTTTATACGATAGTGTAATATATGTTTATAACACTCGTTTTTACTACGTATGTTTAATACGAAACGTATTTTATACGTTGAAAAATAGTTTATGTAACACCAGAATTCTATTTAAATAAGCGTTTTTTTAATACGTTTATAATTTGCAAAATATATCCCTTTAAATAACGTCTTAGGAATAGGATTTAATATCCAGATATGATATACTTTTTAAATACGTTAATAAAAGGTTGAGCGTATATTATATTTATATGCTTTCACCGCGGCAATTTTTAACAAATAATAAACGTATTTTATACCACATCCTGTGCAGCTAATTACAAATTCGTTGAATAATATTATTTATGAAATAAAAAACATTTAAAAAACATTTGGGGAATACGATTATAATCCAGGTACGATTCAATTTTAATTATATTTTTTTTTGTTATTATTCTTTTACATAAAAATATATTTTCCCATTCCTTTTATGTACATTAATGACAGAAAATCAATTTATTTACGAATTTTTTAATATTGGTGCAGTAAATATTTTACACGTGAAAAAATATCAGCCTTTCCTCGCACTTTCGAAAATCACGTGTGTTTTGTTTTCGTTTTGAGCTTAGAAACTTTTTCGCGACGCCCGCCTTTGCACCCTTGCGGCTCGTGCGACTCATGCTCCTCTAGCGCCTCTCGCGAGGGTCCCCCTCTTCCCCGCATCGACGCCGGCACACGACGGTATCGTGATTCGTTTTGTTTCCGCGACCTTCGTCACGCCAGCATTCGCGCCTTCGCATCTTCGCCATTATTGTTGTCGATCACCGATAGTTTAATGCGGTTTATTGACGAACGGGGGACTTGGAGATTGGACGAACGGGAGAGATTCGACATTTACAGGTAAAAATATTATTATTCTACTTTTATACTTCAAACCTACGGCATTAACCCGAGTTCCCGACACCGCGGACAAACACACACAATTACACATACACGCGCCAATGGATCTAATCAGACTTTTGGTATTTCCATTCAGTCTCTGCTACACTACAATATACCAGACTCAGTATAACAAACAGTGGAAAAAGCTGGCCATATTGTCCTCTGAAAAGAGGCAGGAACCAATATAATTAAAGAAGAAAAAGAAGACTATCCATAATCAAGTCTTATATATTCTTGACTGTTGGTTGATTTGCTGTACGACCTTATAATTACGACTCATTGTAGACGACGCATTAATATTTTCCAAAATGAATGTGAACAAATAATTTTATTTTTAGTTAAGTAATGAGGTAGAAGCAACGTGTAAATTATTTTCACACGTATGCGATTGTCGACAGCTCCGCAGTTTTCAGCCTGAAGTATTAATTACGTGCTTCTTCGCGACCTTCGTCACACCAGCCATCGTGCCTTCGCACCTTCACTATCATCATTGTTGATCATCGATCGATGATAGTTTAGTGACGAGCGAGACACTGGAGATTGGATGAACGGGACAGATTAGAGATTTACAGGTAAAAATTATTCTACTCTTAATATTTTTCAAAATAAATGTGAACAAATGAATGTATTTTTAATTAAGTAATAAGGTAGAAGCAGCGTGTAAATTATTTTTAGACGTATGTCGGCTGTTTCGCAGTTTTTAAATATCGTCTGAATCAAGAGACACGGTAGTGTCTCGCGCCAAGTACACGCGGAGCGAGACCGCACCGTGACTCTTTTACGCGACGCGACGGGTTGCGAGTACCCGAGATGTTGAGATCTCGATAACGAGTGAACGGATCAAGTTCTAAGTAGGCTTAATCGATAGTTGGGGTCAAAATAAGGGGGGTATCTCCTGTATAATTTTCCGCTACGTGCCTTACGAGCGGAGATATTGCGACGCAAAGTCCAAATGTGAAAATTTTTTATTAAGATACTCCTCCTCCTCCTCCTCCTCCTCCTAACGCCGATCTGTGTGATCACGTGATCAGAGAAAATGTCCCTTTCACTTTTTCGACACTGGCGGCGCAGGTATCGCCAGTTTCGATATCGCGCGCGTATTTCGAACGATCTAGTAGGTAAATTATTAAATGGTCGATAGACTTATCGGTCAGAAGGAAGATTTCTATTTAGCTAAATTAAGTATTTATATAATATATATTGATTCTTATGAATCAAGCTTGAATTCGATGTTTAGGTATCCCAGGTTGCCGATGACGAAGTACAGATAGTGCGCTTCATAGTTTTCGGTGTCCAGGTGTAATAATACGTTGAATTCGATGTCTACGTATTCCAGGTTGCCGATGACGAGGTCCACATAGTGCGCTCCGTAGTTTTCGGTGTCTACGTGTATTAATACCTTGAATTCGATGTCCACGTGTCCCAGGTTGCCGATGACGGGATTCAGATAGTGCGCTTCATAGTTTTCGGTGTCCAGGTGTAATCGTACGTTGAATGCGATGTCTAGGTGTCCCAGGTTGCCGATGTCGAGGTCCACATAGTGCGCTCCGTAGTTTTCGGTGTCTACGTGTACTAATACCTTAAATTCGATGTCCACGTGTCCCAGGTTGCCGATGACGAGGTCCACATAGTGCGCTTCGTAGTTTTCGGTGTCCAGGTGTAATAATACGTTGAATGCGATGTCTAGGTGTCCCAGGTTGCCGATGTCGAGGTCCACATAGTGCGCTCCGTAGTTTTCGGTGTCTACGTGTATTAATACCTTGAATTCGATGTCCACGTGTCCCAGGTTGCCGATGACGGGATTCAGATAGTGCGCTTCATAGTTTTCGGTGTCCAGGTGTAATCGTACGTTGAATGTGATGTCTAGGTGTCCCAGGTTGCCGATGTCGAGGTCCACATAGTGCGCTCCGTAGTTTTCGGTGTCTACGTGTACTAATACCTTAAATTCGATGTCCACGTGTCCCAGGTTGCCGATGACGAGGTCCACATAGTGCGCTTCGTAGTTTTCGGTGTCCAGGTGTAATAATACGTTGAATGCGATGTCTAGGTGTCCCAGGTTGCCGATGTCGAGGTCCACATAGTGCGCTCCGTAGTTTTCGGTGTCTACGTGTATTAATACCTTAAATTCGATGTCCACAAGTCCCAGGTTGCCGATGACGGGATTCAGATAGTGCGTTTCATAGTTTTCGGTGTCCAGGTGTAATCGTACGTTGAATGCGATGTCTAGGTGTCCCAGGTTGCCGATGTCGAGGTCACATAGTGCGCTCCGTAGTTTTCGGTGTCTAAGTGTATTAATACCTTAAATTCGATGTCCACGTGTCGCAGGTTGCCGATGACGGGATTCAGATAGTGCGCTTCATAGTTTTCGGTGTCCAGGTGTAATCGTACGTTGAATGCGATGTCTAGGTGTCCAAGGTTGCCGATGTCGAGGTCACATAGTGCGCTCCGTAGTTTTCGGTGTCTAAGTGTATTAATACCTTAAATTCGATGTCCACGTGTCGCAGGTTGCCGATGACGGGATTCAGATAGTGCGCTTCATAGTTTTCGGTGTCCAGGTGTAATCGTACGTTGAATGCGATGTCTAGGTGTCCAAGGTTGCCGATGTCGAGGTCCACATAGTGCGCTCCGTAGTTTTCGGTGTCTACGTGTATTAATACCTTAAATTCGATGTCCACGTGTCCCAGGTTGCCGATGACGGAATTCAGATAGTGCGCTTCATAGTTTTCGGTGTCCAGGTGTAATCGTACGTTGAATGCAATGTCTAGGTGTCCCAGGTTGCCGATGACGGAATCCACATAGTGCGCTCCGTAGTTTTCGGTGTCTACGTGTATTAATACCTTGAAATTGATGTCTAGGTGTCCCAGGTTGCTGATGACGAGGTCCAGATAACGCGCTCCGTAGTTTTTGGTGTCTAGGTGTAATAATACCTCGAGTTCGATGTCTACGTGTTCCAGGTTGCCGATGACGAAGTCCACATAGTGCGATTCGTAGTTTTTGGTGACTAGGTGTATTAATAACTTTAAATCCGAATGTGAGATACGTAGATATTGAATATGAGGTATTAATACACGTAGACACCGAAAACTACGGAGCGCACTATGTGGATCTCGTCATCGGCAACGTGGGACACCTAGACAACGAATTCAACGTATTATTACACCTGGACACCGAAAACTATGGAGCGCACTATTTGTAACCCGTTATCGGCAACCTGGGATACCTAGACATCGAATTCAAGCTTGATTCATAAGAATCGACTTAAAAATTCCCTAGCGGCAAAACTAAAATTATGTCATGACAATAAAAATTAGTTGAAATAAAATTATGTCTAGACATAATAAAAACTGGACAAATTAAAATTATGTCTGACATAAAAATAAGTCCGCATTTTTATTATGTGTATACACATAATTTTAATTCATACAATTTTTATTATGTGTACACATAACTTGTTTTCGAATGAACGTAAAACGTACCTAAAAAAAACCGAAGTAACAAGTGGTAGACGTAATCTTTGTATCGAAATAACACCCTGTACATACTGTTTATAAAATGCGTAATACTACAAAAAAGGCATGATATCTGTACAAAATTACCTTTTTTAAAAAAAAGGTAAAGAAAGGCGCCAAGTACACGCGTAGTAGTGTATATGTGTTGTTACCTCGAAAAAAAACAGTGGTAATATTATACCTCAAAAAAATCTAAGTAACAAATGGTAGACGTAATCTTTGCATTTCAAAAAATCTCGAAAAAACCTATAAGCAGTAGTATATTTACCTCAAAAAACCGAAGTAACAAGTGGTAGACGTAATCTTTATATCTCGATAAATCTTGAAAAAACCTAAGCAGTAGTATCTTTACCTCGAAAAAACCGAAGTAACAAGTGGTAGATGTAATCTTTGTTTCTCGAAAAATCTCGAAAAAACCCAAGCAGTAGTATTTTTATTTCCAAAAAATTATAACTGAAGTGATACACATCAAAAAAATTATGTTATTACAAAATACAAAAAAGAATTGATATCTCTTTTTAAATTACAGCGCCAATTACAGAGAGAATATACACTGAGAATCTTTGTATCTCGAAAAATCTCGAAAAAACCTAAGCAGTAGTATTTTTATTTTCAAATATGTATGTTGTTACCTCGAAAGAAAACAGTAGTAATATTATTACAATCACAAAAAAGAAATGATATCTCTTTTTAAATGACAGCGCCAATTACAGAGAGAACATACACTGAGAAAAAAATGTGTTAATCTCAAGAAATATTTAGTCCGATACGTTCAACTGAACATTTTAGTTAGTTAACTAAACATTAGTTAAATTAATTAATTAAAGAAACGAAATAAATTGTTGAAACAACTAATATTTAGTTAACTAACTAAAATGTTTAGTTTAACGTATCGAACTAAATATTTCTTGGAATTAACAATTTTTTTTCTCAGTGTATTTTTCGAGATACAAAGATTAGGTTTTTTCGAGGTATAATATTACCACTGTTTTTTTTTCGAGGTTATAATATTACAAAGAATTATTTTAATCACAAAGAATTAAAGAGGTAACATTATAAAATAAAAATATTTAATTAAAATAAAATAAATAAATTTTTCTTGTAAAAAACTTGGCGCTGCTTTTTTAAGGTCAATCCAGAAAAACTTGCATAGGTGCATAAACATATACATAAAGAGATGGATAGGTAGGTCTATTTCCTTTTGCACATATATATGAACCAATCAATTTCTTACGCTTATGTTTATGCGCTATGCAAATTTGTCTGGATAAAGCGGGGAACACAGACTTTTGCATAACACATAATACGTAAGGTCCATACATATGTGGATAAGGAAATAGACCAATCAATTTTCTTATGCTTACGCCTTATGCGTTGTGCAGAAGTGTGGGCTCCCCGCTTAAGAGCCTCCGCACAAGACTCTCGTATGATAGCGTATGATAACGTAACGTAGATCAACGCACAAGAAACGTATTCACGTATAACGCCGTAACCGATACGTTTCTTGTGCGTTGACCCACATTTCGTTACACTACATTGCTATAAAAAAGTCTTGTGCGGAGGCTCTAAACCTTAAAAAAGCAGCGCCAAGTTTTTTACAAGAAAAATTTATTTATTTTATTTTAATTAAATATTTTTATTTTATAATGTTACCTCTTTAATTCTTTGTGATTAAAATAATTCTTTGTAATATTATAACCTCGAAAAAAAAACAGTGGTAATATTATACCTCGAAAAAACCTAATCTTTGTATCTCGAAAAATACACTGAGAAAAAAAATTGTTAATTCCAAGAAATATTTAGTTCGATACGTTAAACTAAACATTTTAGTTAGTTAACTAAATATTAGTTGTTTCAACAATTTATTTCGTTTCTTTAATTAATTAATTTAACTAATGTTTAGTTAACTAACTAAAATGTTCAGTTGAACGTATCGGACTAAATATTTCTTGAGATTAACACATTTTTTTCTCAGTGTATGTTCTCTCTGTAATTGGCGCTGTCATTTAAAAAGAGATATCATTTCTTTTTTGTGATTGTAATAATATTACTACTGTTTTCTTTCGAGGTAACAACATACATATTTGAAAATAAAAATACTACTGCTTAGGTTTTTTCGAGATTTTTCGAGATACAAAGATTCTCAGTGTATATTCTCTCTGTAATTGGCGCTGTAATTTAAAAAGAGATATCAATTCTTTTTTGTATTTTGTAATAACATAATTTTTTTGATGTGTATCACTTCAGTTATAATTTTTTGGAAATAAAAATACTACTGCTTGGGTTTTTTCGAGATTTTTTCGAGAAACAAAGATTACATCTACCACTTGTTACTTCGGTTTTTTCGAGGTAAAGATACTACTGCTTAGGTTTTTTCAAGATTTATCGAGATATAAAGATTACGTCTACCACTTGTTACTTCGGTTTTTTGAGGTAAATATACTACTGCTTATAGGTTTTTTCGAGATTTTTTGAAATGCAAAGATTACGTCTACCATTTGTTACTTAGATTTTTTTGAGGTATAATATTACCACTGTTTTTTTTCGAGGTAACAACACATATACACTACTACGCGTGTACTTGGCGCCTTTCTTTACCTTTTTTTTAAAAAAGGTAATTTTGTACAGATATCATGCCTTTTTTGTAGTATTACGCATTTTATAAACAGTTGTTAATTACGTGCATTTTTATATTGCTTTTTAGCGTAGATGAATTTATCATTTATATATATTTACTGCATAATAAAAATAGCATTTTTCAACAAATTTCTTCATTTCTATTTTGATAGATTTGTAAGTATGTAACTATTTATAAATTGTAAATTCAACTACACTACAAAGCAGTATTAAAATACACGTTAACAATTCAGACGATGTCACGTCCCAATGTATCGCGGCCGCGAAGGCGGTGCTCGGATCGTTTACGGGACCGGGTCGCTTTATCGGGTCGTCGGACCGAGGGGTCCTACCCGGGGATACCCGCGACCGGGGTGATTCGCTAGCCGGAAACTCGCTACTAGGTGGTCTGCCCGATACGGACTCTTACGGGGAGGTCCAAATTATGAAGCTCCGCGCGTGCGTTCAAATTATTCGTGAGATAACGTTCGAAAGGTTCCTCTACTCGCGCACACGCGAAGCACTCGTACGCCGGACGGTAATCGGCTAGTACCTTGCCGCACCCGGTACATGCAGGGAATTCTGTTTGGGGACCGTACTGCACGAAATGTCGGAGGATTCCCTCGAATTCTTGACGACGAGATTGATAAGAACCGAGTTGACAAGTCTCGCAAATGGTTTGCCCGGTGGATTTATTTTGAAAGAAAAGGGACCATACGCAGACACCGGTCATTAATTAGACCTTAAGCGGAGAGGGGGGCAAGATTACTTCCGGTAGGCGACGACTAACAGGGTGCCCCGGGCACATAGAAGTCGTTAGGCCTTGATTTGAGAAATAGCGATTATAGTAGGTTCCAATTCCAAATACTGCTGTCCACCTTCGAGTTCTACTGATCGTCTTACGTCCGAAATTATGTCGATACACGTGGGACACGACGCGGGTCTCTGGATATCTCCGATTACAACGTCACACGAGTCGCACTCTTCTACCTTATAGCAAAACCCGATATGCATGTAGTGGCGGGCTAGACGATCGTATTGCGCGCGTTGTGGATCTGCGAGGACGCGATAACACTCTTCGCAAAGGTAGTGCCTGCTATGACGATTTTGATAACATATAACAAACACGCAAATGGCGCGGGATAACCAATCTCTACGCACGACTCGGGCGATTGACGAGGGAAGGCGCGCGGAAGAACGCGACGGTGTTCCGTTCATACCGCACTCTTATAGCTTAAGGGCGTCGTCACCTACCTTTTCGGTCGAGGTCCAGTGGGTGGTCTGCGGTACCTCAGTGTTCTGGCGGTGTAAAATCTCGGCGTGCTGCTGGATCAGGCGGTTCCGACGGGGGTCGTTCTCTTTAATCGAGGCGATGAATTCCCAGGATGGGGGATTCTCGAGGTCAACTCCCGGAGTGTCGGTAATCGGGGTTAGCCAATAGTTCCGAAATCCTCTCAGGAATGTTTGGTAGTTCACTCGAGACTCGGCCTTGTCCAATGGAACGTAGCAGTGTTGTATAATTTTGATTTTAGGTTCGCGCACTGAGGTTACGTTTTCGATCACGTCCGCCTTGCACGCGGAACTCGCGACAAAGTATCTTTCGTATTCGGGATCGGGCGCGTGGTTGGAAGGGACTCCTAGTAATGGGTTCAAAGGGGATCCGAACAAAAGGCGATTTAGTCTGCGGGTGCGTACTTTGAGTCCGCTTCGTCGCGTTTTGGGCATTTACCGATCGGCTATCGAAGTTAAGAGACAAGTACACTTCGGTTGGCCCTCTTGCTTGTGGTGAGAAGGCGTGCTGCTCGTACTGCACTGCCTCTCTTTAGACGCCCGCGGACGACAGCGTGCCTGCTCGTACGGCACTGCTTCGTACACGGATGTGACGCAAGAGGAAAACCGGTGATTCGGATGCTTTATTGCAATTAGATGTAGTGTAAATTAAATATCACCGAAGGCGGACTCAGTGAGGATGCGCGGAAAAGGTGTAAGAATTTGTAGAGCAAGATATTGTATAAAAATGATGGTATATTGTAATAATTCTACATGAGAAATATAATTATAATTGGTAATATCTATAGAATTGTTGAATAGAACGAACGCGTGGCGTGTTTTCTATGTGACGCAATGTATTACAGTGAACACGTGGCGACGCTATGCGCGAGGTCACGTGGTGACGCTACGGTGTGTCACGTGGTGACGCTACGGTGCGAGAGCACGTGGCGATACCGCTAACGTGTTGCGTTGATGTTGTATGACGTTGTGCGTTAATCAATGTTACAGTTATTGAAGTTAGTGACCTAATGTTATGAACAAATGCGTCTACGTAATGCTTATGGTATAAAGCTAATGTTATAAACGAATGCTCCTACGTGATGCTTATGGTGTAAAGCTTATGTTATAAACAAATGCTTCTACGTAATGCTTATGGTATAAGGCTAATGTTATGAACAAATGTTTCTACGTATTGAAATAAAGCTAATGCTATGCTTCTGGAATCACCTCAAGATACGCGGTGGATATAGGATGTTGGAGACGCGTGGGTGCGCGTGGAATTAGGAGGTTCTGGATACAGAGCTTACCCTGAGCTGGAGATAGTAACACTTTCGAATCCCAGGATCAACAGCGGGGGTGGTCGAGTGGAAGGGTTACGTAAGTGGAAGGGTTGCGTAGGTGGAAGGGTTGCGTAGGTGGAAGGGTTGCGTAGGTGGAGGGGAGGTGTTTCCTATGGTAACTCAAGTGGTTGGTCATTCTAGTGGTAACTTGTCGATAATTTTGATGGTAATTTTTATGGTAACCTGACAGTCGGTAATTCTGATGGTAACTTGACGGTTGATAAATTTATTGGTAACCTTATTGATGGTAACTCTACTGTCGGTAAGTCGTACTCTAGAATGGTAACCTTGTTGATGGTAACTCTGTCGTTGGTAAGTCATACTAGAATGGTAAGTGGTTTTAATGTTTTAACTGGCGATTGCTCTTATAACTAAGATTTAAAATTTCTCGAATGTACGAGGGGTGGACGTAACAGCAGTCAAGACAGAATCGTGAATTGATGCAACAAATGCTGGCAATAATGAATACGAGCCCGAGAAGTAATACACAAGCTCCATCACCGTCATTATCGGGTCAGTCAGGCCGCTCATTCGTTTCGTCAGTATCACCGGCACAGGCGGTGAATCTCTTAGCATCACAGCTATCGATTTTTGGCGGCACTGAGGATGAGGACGTTGCGTTGTGGCTCCATAAAGTGGAAAGTGTGGCACGGATTCATAGTGTGACACACGAGGTCGCGCTTTTAGCAGCGACATGCAAATTGACCGGCAACGCCTAACGTTGGTTCGTTCAAAATACAGGAACTGAACCGTTCTTGGACAAGTTTTTTAGAAGCAATTATAAAGAGATTCAAACAAAGAACACTGTTGTACGTACAGATGAAGAAAATAGAAGCTCGTACGTGGAACTTTCCAAAGGAATCTTTTATGGACTACTGTCACGTTTGACGGTATATCACTGGTAGATTTTTAGCCGCACAAATTTTTTCTTTTTATCCTTGTTGCACAGCACCTGAGAACAACATTAAATTATAATACACCCTTTAATTTAACTGTCACAACAATCACTCAGCTGACACGCCCTTATGTGTTCTTAAAACAGCAAAAACAAGCCTAGGGAATATGACCGCCTAAAGGCACATTTTCAAGCTTAAGCCCTATTTTCATAAATCACATTATGCACTTTGGACAATTACTTATTAAAATTTCCCAGAGTCAATAAAGTTAACTGCTTATTGCTATTCATTGATTATACAACCTTTATAAGATTCATTATGCAATATAAATTCGGTTTGACCGGAATCTAACGGAAAAAAACGCCATGTTCTATAAGAATGTACCAAGAAAATCGAAATAAGATATAAATCAATTAAAAGCAAATTGATTATAAAAATATAACCTTTTGTGCCTGAAGAACATTATCACACTAAAATAATAATTATTTCATTAACATTTTCTAAACATAATTGTCATAAACAATTAATTTTTGTTATTAACAGACCTAACTAATATCACCATCGGAACCATTATTAAAGGTCCAACAACTTTTGTTAATAAATCATTCTTATATCTCTTAAAACAAATTAACAATAAAAATTATTGTAAAATTATTATTAAAAATAATTAATAAAATCACTACAGACACTTAGCAAAACCTGTCAAGTAATCCTACAAAAACCCCACCTAATATCTTTTTTCAATTTCAAGATATAATTAAAAATTACAGAAATCCATAAAATACAAAAATTTTAAACACCCTAAAAGATAGTCCTCAATCACTTGAATACAACAAAAGAAACCCCATCTCTCTATTCCTTATCGTTTACGAGTTATGAATTATTAAAGTTTCATGTCCGCCATTTTGAATTTCCTACCATTTAAACTTAGGAAGACCAAATTACTTTTACATTAATATTTTACCCTTTTATACATTTTAAGACTAACAAATTTCATTTTTAAACGAAAATTTTGACATCTAATTATTATGATAAAAATGGAATCCGCCATGTTTCTAAACACTAATAGCGTTAATCCCGATTTTTTAATTGTACCAATTAATTTAATAAACGTGATTGAAAATTAAATGTTCATTATTAGCGAATGACTTCTAAACGAGAGACAAGGATAGTTTAATGCAGCCTTATAGAGAGTAAGACGAAGATAGCCATATAGATTCCTAATAAAAATAAAAATAAAATAGAAAACGAATAGTCGGTAATAAAAACAATAAAGGCGCGTATAAAGAATAATCATTAGAATCATTTGATAGAAAAACATTTACTACATAATCATTTATTTTTGCAACTTACTTTTATAAACAATTATAAATAAATTATTAATCATGTCAATAAATATTTTTAACCTATACCCCAGATAGTGTATAATAACTTTTATGTAAACTAAAATATTGTCACTCCATTAATAAAAGCTACACAAAATTTCAAAGACAAAACCACCCGGTATAAGGGAAATGTCCTCTAATAATGCGGTTAACATATACTACGTTTACGCGGCGAGGCTATGCGTTTACGCGATGTAGTAACTTACATAATTTTTTACCGTTTACGCGTGCGTAGTATTCTGCGATACTTTTTGAGAGCCGTTTACGCGTGCGTAGTATTCTGCGATACTTTTTGAGAGCCGTTTACGCATTCGCGAAGTATATAGGTTCCTCTCCGGTCCGTAGGGTCCGTAATACGATTTAGAGGTTATCAGTTCAAATTCTACATTATAATTAATGTTAATATGCTTTTCAGCCGCAATAAATGTCAAGTTATAAAAATATTTAATGTGGTATCCAGCACTCTAACCTCAATGTATGGTACATAACATGCGTAATATAATGACAGTTACCCCTGGTTTCCATGCACGCGTTTCCGCGCGTTATAACGCGCGTCAAACATGCGTCTCCATAGGTTACACCAATCAAATGCGTGCTTTTTTCAAACGTGCGCGTTTGACGCGCAATTTAACGCACGGCTACGCGTGCATGGAAACTAAGGGTTACACGGTTGTGGGGTACATTGCTACTTATTATTTTTATAAATCATATCATTATTGTTCATATAATGTAACTAACCTGCAATTGTTATCTGCTTTTTATCGACACTCGTATTAATGATACTTCCAGGTGACACTGATAAAAAGTAGCTTTGAAATATCGCGCGGGGTTTGTTGTACTGCACTCTCTTGCACTCTTGCACTGTCTTGCACTCAATCAAATTTGCCGTTTACGCGAGGTATTAGCAAGGAAAGTATTAGCTAATTTGAGTAAGTTACTGCTATTATCGTACTTTAAGTCACGGCTAGACACCCCTGTTCACGCGGAGTGAATTATCGTAAGTTATGATAATTTAGGTGAATTATCGTAAGTTACTACATCGCGTAAACGCATAGCCTCGCCGCGTAAACGTAGTAATAAATTAACTTCGGTAATTATTCAGTTTACACCCCTCACCTCCGATTTTGATGAACTTAGGCTTATTCGACGCGTTTATGCACGAAACGAACAAATCTGGCAGAAAAAAGTGTCGCTCTGCCCCGCGACGCGAGATATTAAACGTTAAAGTTGACAGAAATCAGGTTATGATTCCTGTCATACCGACGATATGTAGCGACTGGTAGCGACATAAACATGCCCCGCGGAGGCATATGCGCATGCTCAGTGGCTGCACGCGCATGCAACAGATCACGTGACAACTGTTTGGTTGGTAAATCAGAAGTGTAACATAATTCAAAATGATATTCTTTCGGCGTATAGATTAGTGACGCTTTAAAAGTATTTAAGTGTTTAAAGCGCGTCAACTAACCTATGTAAATTAGTAACGCGCTTTAAAAGTATTTAACTGTTTAATGATTTTCGTTAAAGCAGGGCACACACACACGTGTGTATGTCCTGCTTTATAGAAGTTGTAATTTTCGTTAAAGCAGAGTATATACACGTGTGTGTGTGTGTGTGTGCTCTGCTTTAACAAAAATCGCAACTTCTATAAAGCAGGGCATACACACGTGTGTGTGTGCCCTGTTTTACCAAAAATCACAACTTCTATAAAGCAGGACATACACACGTGTGTGTATGCCCTGCTTTAACGAAAATCACAACTTCTATAAAGCAGATCATACACACGTGTGTGCCCTGCTTTAACGAAAATCACAACTTCTATAAAGCAGGGCATACCCACGTGTGTGTGCCCTGCTTTAACGAAAATCACAACTTCTATAGCAGGACATACACACGTGTGTGTGTGTGTGTGTGTGTGCCCTGCTTTAACGAAAATCATTAAACAGTTAATACTTTTAAAGCGCGTTACTAATTTACATAGGTTAGTTAACGCCCTTTAAACACTTAAATACTTTTAAAGCGTCACTAATCTATACGCCGAAAGAATATCATTTCGAATTATGTTACACTTCTGATTTACCAACCAAACAGTTGTCACGTGATCTGCTGCATGCGCGTGCGGCCACTGAGCATGCGCATATGGCTGCAGGGCATGTTCGTATAAGTCGCTACATGTCGTCGGTATGACAGGAAAGTTTAAACCTTTTTCTTCAACCCCATATGGAAACCGTAACTTTTAACAACTTACTACACCTAATTAATTAACAAAATACATACCTCTGTTTGTGCAAAAACCCCCTGAAATATATACATATTAACAGAAACCCAGGTACATACGATCTGTTTGTATACATAGACTCTGCATCAGCGCACCTACAAAAAAAACAATAATTTTTATTTATGCGATTATTTATTTACAAAATATTTATAACAATAAAATAAAATGTTATATTAAAAGATGATTTTATTATAAAAACAAAACCGCGTAAATAAAGAGAATATAACAATATTAATATGTAAATTAAAAATTGCCAAATTGTTTAACTGCCAAATTGTTTAACAAATAATTTGTTATTAATAAATATTTTTATCAACAATGAAATTTTCCAATCTTATATTATATTTTAGTAAAAGTCCTACAATATATTTCCTACACATTGCTATCAAATTCCCAACCGTTTCCAAGATATAAAAATAATAAGAATCTTATTACATAAACAATTTAATTTCATTAATCTGCCATACTAATGGGAATGCTAACCATCTCTACTTACATGTAATATTATTAACATAATATTAGACTCATTATTACTACTGCTAACAACACTTTTTATTAACATTGTTATTAACAAATATATATATATATATACTTACTGAAAATAATATTATCATCGAGCGTCAATCGCCGAAGCGTCACTCACGAACCTGAAAAAGATAGAATTGTATCATGCGCTACGTAGAAATGCGAATCCAAGTGAGATGCGAATATTAGTAACTGTTAGACAAAGAGAGCAATATCTTTGATGCTTTGGACATGCTATTAATTATTTTAATTGTGTAATTGAATTATTCTACTTTATGTAAAGTATGTCTAAAGAAAGTTAAGTAATATTTAACATATATTTGTATACTTTAAACTCAATTTATTAAAGATTTCTTATATTCCTTTGAAACAAAAATCTTGTTGAGATTTTATAATGAAAGAAGGTATCACTCTCGTTACGAATTGCTACTAAAATAGAAATAGAAACGAGGTCACTAAGTGACTCATTTGAGTGGAATCCAGTCCTCGCGTAGAACCATATATGGACATGCCAAGGTGAAGCGAAATCCATGACCATATAAGGTAAAGAATTCTTTAAGACACCTCCTTATGACACCACCTTATGACTCATTGCTGGCAAGCGAGCCGCACAAGTAGAAGTAGACTCATATTCGCTAGACAACGCCCTATGACTCATTGTAACGAGGTGCGGTCACCTCCCACTACCGTTTCCAGAAATGTATAAAAGCACCATTCGCCCACTCGACCGAGAGTGTGGAACGGGCCAAGAAACCTTACACATCGTGTACTACTTGTTCCATTCTCCACATAAGCCAATTGTATCTTGGAACTCTACAATAAATATCATACTCTTTTATATAAAAAAGAAAAGAAAAATAAAATTATTGAAACACCTACCTTCAACGGACCCGAGGTGCCATAGTCCACATCGCTGAACAACAGCTATTTATCTTGGGGTTTTACCTCCTTAACCAGCAGAAAAAGAACCCATTCGACGGAGACGTTCTGCCGGATCAAGCCACCTCGCATCACCCAGGACGTCACAAGTTGGAAAAAGTCATGTTAGATTATGTAAGATGGGTATTTAGACTAGATTTTGCACTCCGAGGTATGTAATAATAAGGGAACTAAGATTAGAGAAGCTTAAAATCTGTTGGGGCATAAGAGCCATAAGATTCGAGAAAAAAAGCAGAGAGGAAAAAGCCGGAAGCTTAGTAAAGGCATGTTGGGATGAAAAGGACACAATGGATAAAAAGAAAAAGGATTTGTATAGTTTGGAACGAGAAAGGTTTTATAATAACAATGGTTGGAGCTCCGAAGTAATAAAGGAATTAAATAATGAAGGTAAAAATATTGAAGGTTTAGTAAGAATAAGGGAACAGGACATACAAAGGCAAATAAAAAACAGTAAAATAGTAGAGGCAAGGTATAATTCAAGGTATAAAGAGATAGAAGCGAGCAACAAAACACCGAGTTACTTATTAAAAGCAAACTTGAATAAAGTAAAAACAGGAGATGAAATTAGAGCGATGGTAAAATTAAGGTGCGGCAATTTAGAGCATACAAATTAATATTGGCTGGACGAAAAAGATACGAAGTGTAGATTCTGCAAGACAGGTAGGAACAACTTAGAGCATTATATAAGCAAGTGCAACATTACAAGTATGTGGTTTGAGAACTTAGATAGAAATAACGAAGAACGATTAGAAAATATATGCGATGACAAATTTAGAATGGAAAAAAAGGTGCTAAATAAATTATGGAAAAGGAGAGAGGAAAGCAATAATAAAAAAAAGATAATGGCTGTAAACAATAATGATAATGTAAATAATAATGTACTGCGATTTGTTTGTAAAGAAGAATGATGTATGACGTGTGGATGGATGTGTGTGTTAAGTAGAATTGTAAACTGTCACGTCCCAATGAGCCGCGGCCGCGGAAACGGTGCTCGGGTCGTTCACGGGACTGGTCGCTTTATCGGGTCGTCGACCGAAAGATCCTACCCGGGGATACCCGCGACCGAGGGTGATTCGCTAGCCGGAAACTCGCTACCAAACCGTTTGTCCGATCCGTACCCTCACCGGGAGGTTCAAGTTAAACAACGCGACACCCTGATTTAACGGGTTCGACAAGTATCGCTCAAAAAGACTTTCTGCCCTAGTACACGCATAGCATTCGAAGGTGGGACGATAGTCGGCTAAAACCTTGGCACACTCGCTGCACGTTGGAAACTCCGTTAGTGGCCCGAATTGCACGAAGTGTCTCAGGGTGCCCTCAAAATCTTGCCGGAGGGGCTGGTATTACCGAGCTGGCAATCTTCGCAAATAATGACTCCGGTGGTTTTATTTCGGAAGAATAGTGACCACACGCAGACGCCGGTCATCAACCACGCTCTAAGGGGGCTAGGGGGCGGAATTATTCCTGGGGACTGTCGATTTACAGGGTGCCCGGGGCACATGGGCAACGAAATATCAGCCCTTTATTTGAGTGATAGCGATTATCGTTGGTTCGCGCTCTAGATATTGCTCTCCCCCTTCGTGCTCCACTGAGCGTCTCACGTCAAGAAATATCTCGCTACACGTGGTACATGCGGAAGGGTTTTTAATTTCACCGAGCACGACGTCGCACGAATCACACTCTTCGACCTTGTAGCGGTACCCGATGTGCATATAGTGACGGACCAGGAGGTCGTATTGGCTGCGCTGTTCGCTGGTCAGATCGCGGAAGCACTCTTCGCAAAGGTAGTGTCTACTGTTTCGGTTTTGGTGACAAATAGTGAAAAACGCAAACGGCGCGGGATAACCAATTTCGGCGCGCGATTCTGGAGGCTAGCGGCGTTAAGCGGCGCGTGGGGCGTCGCGTCGGGAGTCCACTCATGCCGCGCTGATTAAATCTAGGGGCGTCGTCACTTACCTTTATTCGTCGAGTTCTATAGGATGCTCGGGCGGTGCCCCGATGCTCAGGCGTGCAGGTGTCGTATCGCGCGTGGAGGATCTCGGCACTGGCGTCGGTAATAGTAGCCTCGGCGGGGGTCGTCCTCCCTGATGGACTCGATGAACTTATACTGCGGGGTCGACGGTCTCTCAGGCTCCGTGATGCGGGTTAGTCGATATGGCCGGTTCTCGAACAACGTGTGATAATTCGCGCGTGATTCCTCTTTACTTAGCGGTATGTAAGGCAGATGGCGATTGTCACTCGCAGTTCTGCATTGGGCAAGGATCCAACCCCTGGTGCCCGAGGTGGTGATCGGTTTACAGAGATTGGTACACGTTACCGTCACTGATTATTTTGGGAGTAGCGCCCGCCTTGCGCGCGGGGCTCGCGGCAAAGTATTGTTCGTATTCTGGGTCCTCGCGGTATTCGACTCCTAGCACTGGATTGAGAGAGGAGGCGTGGGGGAGACGGTTTAGTCTTCGAAGTTCGGTGTTTAAGTCCTGCTCGCCGCCCTTTCGGCATTTATCTTCATTTAGTTGGATATTACCAAGAAAAGCTACGCTCCAGTGGTCCCTATCGCCACGTTTTCACAGGGTAGCGTGCCGCGCGTACAGCACTGCCACGAGCGTGGGTGTAGCGCAGGAAGAGCTGGAGGTCAACTTTACGCGATGCGTTCCTGTTGCGATAGCGAGTGAGCGTGCCGCGCGTGCAGCACTGCCCCTCTTCACACGCTCGCAAACGATAGCGTGCCGCTCGTACAGCACTGTTTCAGATGCAAGATGTGACGCAAAAGGAAGGCTTAAAATTGGCATACTCTTATGGGTTACTCAACGAACTGATCCTGCGGCGGGGGATTGGCGTAGGATGTGTAGGATTAGTAGAAGAATTTATGAAATGCAGAAGCTCTGATTTAAATGACAGTGTATTACAAAAGAGTTATACAGATTCTTATACAAAAACTAAAGTTAGGTTACAAATGCATAAACTACAACTAAACCTTCGATGAATTTAAAGAGTGACCGTGCCTGGTCCTGTTTCAAGATGGCGCGGGGTGACGCTAAGGCCACGCGGTGACGCTACAGAATCAAGATGGCGCGGGGTGACGCTAAGGCCACGCGGTGACGCTACAGAATCAAGATGGCGCGAGGTGACGCTACAGAGCGCGTGGTGACGCTTGAAACGCTACGCCGCGTGGTGACGCTACAGAGCGCGTGGTGACGCTTGAGACGCTGAGCCACGTGGTGACGCTTGAAAGTACACGAGGTGATGCTGTCGAATATTACAATATGAAAATACACGAGGTTATGCTGCCGAATATTACAAATGAGAAAATACACAAGGTTATGCCGTCGAATATTACGATATAAAAACACACGAGGTTATGCTGCCGAATATTACAAGTGAGAAAATACACAAGGTTATGCCGTGGAATATTACAATATGAAAATACACGAGGTTATGCTGTCGAATGTTACAAGTGAGAAAAACACACAAGGTTATACTAATACGCGTGAGTTTGAGAGTTTGGATGTAGGAGGAATATAGAAGATTTCGGATATAGGAGGATGTAATGCTTACTCATGAGCTGGAGAGTCGAGCTCACTACCGGAGGATAACTGCGAGAATACTGACTACGTCCCTTGGGATGCTCGCTCTTATATTTCCACTCGCTTGGTGGCGGGGGTGGTTGAGTGGAAGGGTTAAGTTATCGAGAGGGAGAAGGGTTGCGTCACTGGTCACCTCGATTTCCCTCCTTATATGGACATGTCTTCGGTTTTCCGTCCGTCGGGTGGTGGGGGTAGTTAAGTGGAAGGGTTGAGTTATCGAGAGGAAAAGAGTTGCGTCATCGGTCGCTTCGCTTTCCCTCCTTATATGGACATGTCTTCGGTTTTCCGTTCGTCGGGTGGTGGGGGTAGTTGAGTGGAAGGGTTGAGTTGTCGAGAGGAAAAGAGTTGCGTCATCGGTCGCTTCGCTTTCCCTCCTTATATGGACATGTCTTCGGGTTTTCCGTTTCGTCGGTGGTGGGGGTAGTTGAGTGGAAGGGTTGAGTTGTCGAGAGGAAAAGAAGGATAGTTCTCCATATTGACTTATTATCTATGGTAACCTCTTATTTATATAGTGACATGGCAACCTATCGTCTATATGGTAACTTATCGTCTAAATGGTAACATGGTAACTTATCGTCCACATGGTAACTTATCGTCTACATGGTAACTTATCGTCTGAATGGTAACATGGTAACTTATCATCTACATGGTAACTTATCGTCTACATGGTAACGTGGTAACTTATCATCCACATGGTAACTTATCGTCTACATGGTAATTTATCGTCTAAATGAGGTTTCAAATTTTCCGTGGGTGGATGTAACACCTTCCCCCCTATTTGAAATGTGGGACGATATTCCCACATTTTATCATGTATGGGGTACGCTTAACTACTAGGGTGTGGTAATCTTACATTTGTTTCCTTACGAGTCGCGTAAGTATTTCCTGAGCTCGCGTAGTCCCATCTCTCTGATGTTGGCGTTGCTCGTGCTGGGCTCCTCTTGGCAGGGATGAATGTCGTCAGCTCGAGGGGTGGTGCCTCCGGGTCGATGCTTTCGGTGGGGGTGGGTTTTTTTGTTGCCAAGGTGCAGGAGCAAGTGGGTAATGGAGCTCCATATTGCTCCCAACAGGTGTATGCTCCATCCGTACACGGAGTGCAGCGCGTATCCTCTAATGATTGAGTCGATTATTAGTTTGGCTAGGCGGAATAGGAGGATGATAGCTAATACTCCGGCGCTTGCCGATCCGAATGGTGATGAACCCTTTCCACATGCGTTGTCCGGTGCTTTCTGCAATCTTTTCGAGAGCGATTCCTCGTCCAGTAGATGATACAGTGAAACGGTGCCGCGTGGTATGTCCGTGGCCCATTGCTCCCTGTACCAATGTGTTTAGCATCGGGGGTTTCTCTATAGGGAACATAATGTGATCGCGGAGGCGGTCAAGGTCTCGCGTAGAGTATATTCCGCTTGTGGCGAGATTGGATGGGTTCACATATTTCCACCGTGGTCTCGTTAGTGGCTGGATCGTAGGTGGGGCCAGTGCTTCCACGGGGCGTGGCATTAATTTAAACCATGCTTCGTCTACCTTATACATCGAGGGTAGGAGTTCGTTACAGTCCCGGATTGTGCCTCCTTTGATCAGCACCCGGGATTTCGGGAGCAGGAAGTAGGATGTATTGTTGTGCGAAACGGGTAGTTCGCTGTAGCAGCTCTCCGTTTGCCTTATTTTGCATGCAACTGGTACACATTTAACTATATATATGAACCTCTCCTGCCGTGATGGCGGTGTAGCCGGGTGCCTTCATAATTCGGTATGCCATTTCGTCAGGGGCGATGCTGCAAGGGACAAGGCGTTTTCTAGCACCTGCCTTTCCAGAGCGCATTTTGGCTCATGATGTCCCGATAGAGCTGCGTCAATTGCGTTCTCATGTGTTTCTCGACGTATATGAATTTGCTGTTCACGTACGTAAAAATGTCCAGGTTGTCGATCGATATCCCCGTCTGGATTTTGAAGGTTCGTCCTGGCGTCGTTTCGAGGATGAATAGTTTCGGGTGCTCTGTTTGTATTATCTTGTACCCGCAGAGGTTTGTTTCCGTAGTCTTGGCCAGGGCGAAGGTGATGTCCTTAGTCGTCAAGTGTAAATGACCGGGGTCTCCTTTTGGGTAGGTTTAGGTGAAACTCGATGGGCATTTCCCTCGTAGAGTACGTCGTACTTGTTGAATTGGCAGGTGTCGGTCGGCAGCGTTTTCCAATAGGTCATCGTTCCGTCGGCGTCATAGCATTCGCCCTCCATGGCTGGGCAGCGGGTGCCGGAGGGCAGTACTACCTCGTTTGTGGAGTGTTTCACGGCCAATTGCATCCGCCGCGTTGTTATCTTTACCGTGGCTTGTACATTGTGCATTGGGTAAGGATCCAACCCCTGGTGCCCGAGGTGGTGATCGGTTTACAGAGATTGGTACACGTTACGTCACTGATTATTTTGGGAGTAGCGCCCGCCTTGCGCGCGGGGCTCGCGGCAAAGTATTGTTCGTATTCTGGGTCCTCGCGGTATTCGACTCCTAGCACTGGATTGAGAGAGGAGGCGTGGAGGAGACGGTTTAGTCTTCGAGTTCGGTGTTTAAGTCCTGCTCGCCGCCCTTTCGGCATCTATCTTTATTTAGTTGGATATTACCAAGAAAGCTACGCTCCAGTGGTCCCTATCGCCACGTTTTCACAGGGGTAGCGTGCCGCGCGTACAGCACTGCCACGAGCGTGGGTGTAGCGCAGGAAGAGCTGGAGGTCAACTTTACGCGATGCGTTCCTGTTGCGATAGCGAGTGAGCGTGTGTTACATCCACCCACGGAAAATTTGAAACCTTTATTTAGACGATAAGTTACCATATGGATGATAAGTTACCATGTTACCATGTAGACGGTAAGTTACCATGTAGATGATAAGTCACCATATTACCATTTGAACAATAAGTTACCATGTGGACGATAAGTTACCATGTTACCATTTAGACGATAAGTTACCATATGGATGATAAGTTACCATGTTACCATGTAGACGGTAAGTTACCATGTAGATGATAAGTCACCATGTTACCATTTGAACGATAAGTTACCATATAGACGATAGGTTGCCATGTCACTATATAAATAAGAGGTTACCATAGATAATAAGTCAATATGGAGAACTATCCTTCTTTTCCTCTCGACAACTCAACCCTTCCACTCAACTACCCCCACCACCCGACGAACGGAAAACCGAAGACATGTCCATATAAGGAGGGAAAGCGAAGCGACCGATGACGCAACTCTTTTCCTCTCGACAAACTCAACCCTTCCACTCAACTACCCCCACCACCCGACGAACGGAAAACCGAAGACATGTCCATATAAGGAGGGAAAGCGAAGCGACCGATGACGCAACTCCTTTCCTCTCGATAACTCAACCCTTCCACTTAACTACCCCCACCACCCGACGGACGGAAAACCGAAGACATGTCCATATAAGGAGGGAAATCGAGGTGACCAGTGACGCAACCCTTCTCCCTCTCGATAACTTAACCCTTCCACTCAACCACCCCCGCCACCAAGCGAATGGAAATATAAGAGCGCGAACCAACGATAATCGCTATCACTCAAATAAAGGGCTGATATTTCGTTGCCCATGTGCCCCGGGCACCCTGTAAATCGACAGTCCCCAGGAATAATTCCGCCCCCTAGCCCCCTTAGAGCGTGGTTGATGACCGGCGTCTGCGTGTGGTCACTATTCTTCCGAAATAAAACCACCGGAGTCATTATTTGCGAAGATTGCCAGCTCGGTAGATACCAGCCCCTCCGGCAAGATTTTGAGGGCACCCTGAGACACTTCGTGCAATTCGGGCCACTAACGGAGTTTCCAACGTGCAGCGAGTGTGCCAAGGTTTTAGCCGACTATCGTCCCACCTTCGAATGCTATGCGTGTACTAGGGCAGAAAGTTCTTTTGAGCGATACTTGTCGAACCCGTTAAATCAGGGTGTCGCGTTGTTTAACTTGAACCTCCCGGTGAGGGTACGGATCGGACAAACGGTTTGGTAGCGAGTTTCCGGCTAGCGAATCACCTCGGTCGCGGGTATCCCCGGGTAGGATCTTTCGGTCCGACGACCCGATAAAGCGACCCAGTCCCGTGAACGACCCGAGCACCGTTTCCGCGGCCGCGGCTCATTGGGACGTGACACACATCGTTTGTTTATCATATCTAATTTCACAATGATCTCAGCATCCATACAATTGCGCCTTCCAAAAAATCTACAATGTGCAGTTTTGCACGTGTGCGATGAAGTCACTGCGAGGCACGTATGTTCTTGAAAACGATATCGCGTTATTGACTTTCGGTGATTTGATCTGTATAACTGCTATTGAACCGCTATCAAATTTTTTTAAACAGCTAAAAACAGCTTTTAAACAGCTATCAAACAACTAAAAAACAGCTAAAAACAGCTCTTGAACAACTAAAACATCTATATTATACTACAAAGTATGTGGGAAAAGGAAATAAAACATCTATATATACATATATAATTTATTTCAAAAAAATTATTTCTGGTGTTGCGACCACCAGTTAAATATTTTTAATACATTTTGTAATGCGCAATTCTTAACATGTTTTTCGCATCTTACAGTATTAGTAACATCTAGATTATTTAAAGATTCGATATCTTCGTAATCTGCATCCAAAGTCTCAATTTTTAGATGTTCTCTCGCTTTATTCTCAAGCAGATCCACCAGCCATTCTTGTTTCTGGCATCCCTTGACGTACACAAAAGTCGACGTCTCGTCGCCCTCTCCAAGTACAGCCGATGTAATTAGATGTTTTGCCATGCTGTAGGGCACGTTTCCGTCCTCCCATCGTAGTCCATGGTGATTCGCAATCAACCAGAAAGCGCATGATCTGTCGGATTTCGTGAGGAGATTCCATGGCATGGGACACGCAAAAATGTAATGTGCCAAAACGGTCCCGTTTCTCAGAACCGCCACCTCTTTCACGACAAATTTCATCCCGACGGTAAATCCCTGCAGATCGACAAACGTCGGTACGATCATGACGAAACGATGGAGCAATCTGTATCTTATCGCGGTACATCAGTGTATCTTATATCGCAATATCTACTGATATTGCAATTTACATGAGTTTGCGCACTACATTAGACAGCGGGCAGTATTCGATTACACGATCATGCAAGATGAGGCAATAGGCGGTAGTATTTGCAGGTACATTTTCTTTTCAATCAAATTCTATTCGCACATCCACGGTGGGCTCTTGACAGATTCGTTTTGTCGCAAACAATCAATGACAACAAAAGGTCCTTCCATCAGGAATGTATACAAGCTGCAAAGCGTATCGATGGAATCGTATCCGTAATAAGTTTTACGAAAACGCGCATACATATCGAAAAGAACGGCGTATCGATTTTTAGTAAAATTCAGATTCATCGTACGGATAAAATTCGGAGTTTAAATAAAGTTTGACATTGGTCAAGTTACAGTCATCGAATACGCTAACATTTTGAGACATGATATTCTTGCGGCCGGTCTGCAGCGCAAAGATAACGTAACGCGGCTTCTCTAGCTGAGTCGCCGTTTTGACGGCTCACGAATGCTTGGTCGTGCTCTGCAACATGGGGTACTCGTACAGATCCCACGAACAAAAACTGACACTAAGATATCGCCCGCTTTCCAAGGCCCGTAGCATGGATAGTTTTTTTATCTCGTTTAATGTGACGTGAGGCATTCGCTACTGTATTTTAAACAATTCGATTTCCGGCTCTGTCGCCGGATTTCCTACAATGCAATTGTTATCGCTACGCGCTCGTATCAAAATTAATTTGTGACGAGCGTTAACAACGACGCGTTTGTAATCTTCGCAAAAACCCAGCAACAACTTGAGCGGTACGCAAACAATTATTCGCAAGCGTTGCCTGAGACTCATCATTCTTTCTCTTTATTACCAATCGTCCTTCAACGTAGAGAAAGCTTTCACACGGCAACGTGTATAAATCCTGCTGTTGTATGGGTATTCTTATCTCATCGTTATATCCAAACGTTATGTTGGCGTACGGATTGTACGTGTGTGTCTCAATCATGACGACGCTGTCGTCAAAGATCGGTTCACCACCAATGTTTAAGATATTAGCCATTTCGTACGACGAAACCCAATAATTTCAAAAATTCAACGTTCGACGCAGTGAGTTTCTTCTTTGGCGATCGGATTGTCTTTTTGTTTCTCGTCTGTCGCACCTGCTCAGCTTCGTTCAGTATGAGCATCTCACGTTATCGCCGTCGTCTTCGTACATGCAGTCTAACGGTGATCTTTTCTCCGCGAAAATCAATCAATCGACCGTCCTGATCCACGACGCGAAGCGTCAAATCCGAAATGCTCCATACGATGATTGGAAAGTAAATGATCTGTGCTGGCGTTTCCGATATCTTATATTTTGGAGGCACGCTCGGTGAAAACTCGTGTATCGTGTGCACGTACTTGTCGTTGCTGTACGCACCAGCGATCACGTTACACTCTATCCGAATGATGTTTACGTTGATGATATTTATCGGAACATCCGATTCGCCATTGTCGCGACTTCAGAACGCGATTCGCTGAAAATCTCAGCAGCGATCCAATGTTGTTCGGTTTTGTGAAATTTATCCGATAAGCGCACTTGATTTCGCTCTTCATCGTATTGTTGTTCGCTCGAATAATAATCAATGGGTGCGGGTCATCTTCGTTTGTCGAGACATTATTGGATTGGTCCCATAAAAGAGCGCGTTTCAGATACATGTCTATATCACGCAGTTCGTACGATCCTTCGGGAATGGTAATCTCCTTGTCGTCGTCGCCATAGTAGAATTTATTGTTCGACGAATTTATATTCGGTATCGTGTGATAGGTTTCAAAATCTGTCAGACCGAGCTCGTAATCGCCATTGCTCAAATCCACGGCGGGAAAGTAGCTTACTGCGAGGATGCTGCTCTTGCCGGTGAGCGTAAATGTCAGTGACATGTTTGAATGAATACTGAGATTAAACAACGTAACGCCGGTCTTTAAATTGATTGTCAACCGACTGTAGAGAACGTAGACACAGTTGTCCGCAATTGCTCTGATCGTATCGCTGATAAGGCGTGCGATTGTACTCTATTACATTGTTCTCTAGATACTGCGCCAATTCTCTCGGTGGTCGAAAATTGCCAAAACTGTCGAAATATATGGCACGATTTCCCCTCTTCGCGTACGCCACCCAGTGAGTACCCGGTCCCTCAGTATTATCCAAATTCACGATACCGCTCTCGTTTCGACGTATATCGCCGATCGGTAACGAGTCGCGCATGAAAATACCTCTAAAATATGGAATGCGCATACGTTTTGCTAATTGTTGCAGTTGCGCATTGGTAGTTACACCCTTGGGAATTTTTAGCGTCTTTTCGACGTTTTTTTTTCTCGAGACTCCGTCCGCGTTTGTACGGAGCGAATAAAGTCCGTGACCTTCCATGGCGCGATTGTGACGTTGCATCTCTTCCAGCTGACGTCGCGCGGCTTTATCATTTACAGCCTTTGCGACTCCCGCCGCTCCGCTGAACAACGAGCCGAGAACCACTAATAACGGCAGGATCGGTAGGATACCGTCGCGTTTCGCTACCGGAAGTGTTCGCTTGGTCTTCTTCTTTTTCTTCGTTTTCAAACCCATACCGAGTTTCGTTTTAGCTTTCAAGGCCGCCCAGACGGCTGTAGCCGCAGCTCTCTCTCCGAGAGTCGAATCGTTCGCGGTGACACGTTTTCGCGCTTCCGCGGCGAGTATATTGTCTGCCACGTGTCGTTCTGCGAGATCGTTGCTACGCGAGTAGGCTATGTCGTGCTCGCGACACGCTGCGTCCAATGGATTAATACCTCGATCACCTCTTGCCAATCGTGTTTCTAAGCGAGTTCTCGGTCCGCAAAACTGATAGCCGGGGATGTGTAATTCGATCGGAAGCGCGTTTATCGCGCGATTCAACAGACCTCGGCCTATCTTCGGCGGCATTCGCCGCAGTTTTTTATCAACGGCGGCGGATTGTCGATGTGCGTTTACTGACACGGCAAATTATAATGTATTAAACAGCGCCGATATTGCTGAACCTCCGAATCTGCCTTGATATGTTCGGGAAGTTTATCCCACAAATAATCTATGTGATTATAAAACTGTCGTAGTAGAATGACCTTTGGTATATACTTTAACTGCTCGGCGGTTAAATCGTAAATATCGCTGTTATCCGACACGAGCAAAAACATTTTAAAAACTGAGCATCTCAGCTCTACGCGTTTCTATAAATAGGCCAGCTATCTCGATACTGCATTTCATTTGTTGTGAAGGGGAGGTAAAATGCGGTTTGTACGACAATCGCGGACGATCAAAGTGACAAACTTTGACGATAGGATGCCGTTAACGAAAGAGGTACGCAAACATGGAGGCATGCTACCGATTTCTATACGCGGTATCATCTGCGGCCCGTCGAATTGCGGCAAGACAAACGTCTTGATAAGCTTGCTGGAAAGTCCGCACGGTGTACGTTTCGAAAACGTGTATGTGTACTCGAAATCGTTGCAACAACCGAAATATCGATATTTGAAGAATATACTAACACCGATAGAAGAGATTGGCTACTTTACGTTCTCAAATAACAGTGACGTCATTCCGTCGAGCGAGGCGCTCCCGAATTCTATTTTTATCTTTAATGACGTGGCGTGCGACAAGCAGGATACGATAAGAGAATACTTTGCAATGGGCAGGCATGCGAATGTTGACTCTTTCTATCTTTGTCAGACGTATGCAAAGATACCGAAGCATCTTATACGCGACAACGCGAATTTATTGATTCTGTTTAAACAGGATGGTACCAATTTGAAACACGTGTACAACGATCACGTAAACACAGGTATTGTCTTACGATGATTTCAGTAAATTGTGTCACAAGTGTTGGCAACAAAAGTATGGATTCGTGGTAATAGACAAGGACAGCGCGATTTCGAATGGTCGATACAGAAAAGGATTTAACGACTTTGCGATACCGAAACGTGGTTAATTGTTGTCGACGCGTCGATTGAACAACGTTATCGCAACATGGACAGCAGCGAGGAGATTAGAGAGCGTGAGAGGATGGCAAATCAAATTACGAAAACGAGCAATTCAATTCGCAAGAAGTATCACGTCTTGAAAACTGGTAAAGTGGAGGAAGATGTCGCGTTGGAGAGACACTTTAAGCCCATCATCGAGCCTCTAAGGCAGATTGTCAAAAACACCGTTGGCAAAGAATCTGATGTGTCAAAGATCAAGAATGAAACAGCGTTGGAAGACAAAGAGCCGAAGCTCAAACAACAACGACCAAACGCCTCGTTTAACGAATCTGTAATGGCTTCAACTCCGGTTACATTGAAAAGATCGATAAATGTGCCATCTAATTTGAACAAAATAACCAAAATTTTACAGCCGCGTAAAGCAAAATGATCGAAAGGTTCATTGAATGAACCACCGATAACCTCTGCGCCTTCCGTACAACCCACAGTGCTCGCAAACGAAGATGTTTTCGAAACCACAAATGACTCACTTGTGACGTCCGTTCGACAGCAGTTGCAAACATCTGAGGGTCGAGAAACGTTGCGAGATCAATTGGGTCCATTGAGCCAAAAGTACATCGGGGCAGTTCTGACGGCATACGATACGCTGGCACACGCGGTCTTTTCGAATTAATCTTTAAGAAATATCCCGATGATGATATCTACACGGAGGACGATATGCAAACATACAAGAGCATTCTGTTAATGACGAATGTTCATAAACGCAATTATGATGCTCACGCTCAAATAAAGGGCAACGGGGGATACAAGTACACACATATAATCGGGCCGTTGATTTCAGGTAAAAAAGCTGGAAAAGGTATACCGCGTGCCATGACAGGCATTAAGATCGACCATATAATTGCATCGTCGATATCGCGTAAAAAAGCTGGAAAAGGTATACCGCGTGCCATGACATTAAATGACAACAAGATCGACTATGTTCATTGGGACGATCCCAACGAACTCGTAGATCGTCTCCGATTGCTCGAAGCTTCACGCGTAGCGGGTCACACCGGTCACGATAACGAGATCCTGTCGATTATCGAGGAACTTCGCGAGGCTGGATTTATTATAAATTAAATTGTGCGACAACGATCCGTTCAATCAACATTGAAATGCCGATCAACAAGTTTGGTATATCGCTCGGAAGAGGCAATGCGGAACCGTATTATCAATGGAGCAAATTAATCAGAAATTACGTGCGCGATAACGCCCTTTGCAGTTGATAGCGCCGCCTGTAGATGATGGCGATGCAGCCAATAAACGTTACGTGCAGCAGAGCGTGCAAATTTTGAAAGATCGACAGGATGAAATTGAGAGAAAAATGGCCGCATTTCAAAGTAACGTGCAAATTACCCTAAACGAACTTCAAAAGATGATTTAAGATGTAATTGCGAATCATCGCGAATAGATAAGAACGTACATCTGATATCTGCGTCAGTTGCGCGTCATCGTCATTGCTGGTGAGAAGCAATCAGCTGAGAAACGAAGGCTGGTGGAAGAATTACACGCTCCTGCGAGAAGAAATATTTCTCGAAGACACGTCATAGTGCGCGGATACAATGACCTGTGGCAGGCGGATGTGGTCGAGATGCGTCCATACACGCGATTCAACAGAGGCTACCACTACATACTCACGCATGGGCCATACCGCTCAAGGTCAAGAGCGGAACCGAGGTTACTGCGGCGATTGCGAAAATAATTCGAGACGACGGAAGATGACCGAAAAATCTGCAGACTGACAAGGGAAAAGAATTTTACAACGCAAACGTGCAGAAACTCTTGAAAAAACATAATATCAATCACTATTGGACCTATTCTGTAATAAAGGCATCGGTCGTCGAACGATTCAATCGCACGCTCAAGAACGACATGTGGAAGACGTTTACACGCAATGGAAATTACAAATGGATCGACTCGCTGCCGGGTCTCGTATCGGATTACAACGCGCGAAAGCATCAAACTATCGGCATGCGACCCATCGATGTTACCCCCGCGATCGCCGACAAGCTCCTAACAATGGTGTACAGCCACGTAAAGATCGCTGCTCCCGCGCGATTCAAAGTGGGCGACTCGGTACGCGTGAGTAAATTCAAAACAATCTTCGAGAAAGGATACACGCCAAGTTGGACCACGGAGGTGTTTAGAATCGTCAAAGTGCAGAAAACTAATCCCGTGACGTATCTGTTGGAAGATTCCTGCGGAAAACCCATCGCCGGCGCTTCTATAAATACGAGTTACATCGCGTTGCTAATCCCGACGTGTATCTCGTTGAAAAAGTTTTGCGCAAAAGGGGGGATGAGGTTTATGTAAAGTGGTTAGGATTTGATAATTCACACAATTCATGGATACACAAGAATAATATATTGTAAAAATTTATTACAATATAAAAACATATTATACATACAAATGTGTCATTTATTTTCCTAAATGTATTTACAATGGTATTTTATAATGTCCCCATGGCAGCGTTTCGGTAGAACCGGGTATAATGTAGCGCTTATCGTCGTACGGACTTAGAGCTATTTTCGTTTCGGATATGGTGTATACCTCGTGTAGTTTGGATCTTATGCAAGCCTGCTTTCGCGTCATTTCAATTTCATCGCGCAGACACCGCGTGTAGTCGTCGAACGTTATGGACCTAGCTACGACGTTACTCTTAACACCTTTAGCCTTTTTCGTATCTTTTTTACCGTCTACTCGCAAGGCGTACATCTTTGCTCCAAGCCCGACGAATTCGGTCATTATCGCACCGTTGTTTTCGTCTTTCATTAAGCCCGGTATTTTTTTATTGGCCAGTGGGATACTGTATGTATTATCGTTCGCGTAATCGCTAGTTTCAAATCTATGAATATAACGCTTCATGGTATCATACACATCGTCGCACTCGATGTGATAAATGAGACTGTCAGTATCGGTGTACGTGACTTTACACTTATCGCGATACAACGGTAACATGTACTCGTGATGAAATTCGTACAAACATGTCTTGGATATATCGAGGATGCACATACCCACGTAGATTGGCTTGTCAAACTTCACCTCGAGTTTTCGCATTTCTATTGCTACAAGATTATCCGAAAAGACGCTTCGGCTATGAAACTTTGGTTTCGCAATCATTGCCTCCGCGCCGTATCTACCCTCCCAATGAGTCACGAGTCGCACGTTAACGTGATTGCGCACATTCTCCATGGTTTTACCAAACACGGCATTGTTCATTAATTTGTATAAATTTTTTTCGAAATCATTCTTGGCTAATGTCCTAAATTTCGTATTAAGTTCTATATAATCGCGAAGCCATGGAGATTGCGCGAATTTCAGTATGCGGTGAATCTTTGCTATGCGGAGACCGTGACGAGTACACTGCTGTAGGTTGGGATAATGTATGATGTAACGTTTCTTATCGTATAATGTTGCGAGGAGCTTGTCCTGCCGCTTACCGGGTGGTTTATCGCGCGTCGGACAGAACGGTAGGTCAGTGTGCGCGTCGTGAAGATGTTGTGGATACTCCAAGTCGACTTCGAGTATGTAGCCTATCGAGGAATCTAACGCGACATCCATAACATTAAAATCGGTTACGTCGTCGACCCTTTTAAAATCTGCATATGGCAATGGCTGACACATTGCCCAGCCGTATAAGTTATTTACATCAAAATACATCAGGTACAACGACGGTTTCGATGGATCGTACGACTGCATGTACTTGTTGTTGGCCAGCGCGTATCTGTTTGAACATTGACTCAAACCGCCGCGTATACCGCGTTCGATAAACATGACCTTGTCAATGTCGGTGAGCAATTCAAAATTGATGTGTGTATGTTTTAACATGGCATCCCATGTAAAACCCAGTAGAGTATAATAATACGCGGGATCGAGTCCATAACTCGCGACGCAACTATCGCGAAAATTTTCAAAGATATCGGCCAACAGCAAGACATCAGTTTTGAGATATAAATCGCTGTAATTACCGAGCGTTCGAATGAAGAACCGCTGCCAGACGTTGACGGCGTGCACGTAATCGCTCTCGGATACGGAACCTGTCAATGAACTGTAAAACGAGTCGCGCGGTGGTAAACACGAGTCCTCCAATTTTTCGACCCAATCAATGTATTCATAGGGAAATACACCTTTTCGTGTCAGCAAATCAAAATTTTCTGCGGATATTTTACAAAATTCGCGTTGCAATATTCGCAGTTTATCCTTGCTGAGATAAGATGCCAATTTGTCGAGACTAGCGGTGAGAAACTTGTATGAATCGATAAATCGCAATTTGACGCATGTTTTCTTATCTTTATCTTCGGTGCTTTGAACATTTTTTGTAAACAAAATATATTTTTTTTTGTGTGATTGAGAGTAAATCTACATGTCCTTCGTACGCTGTTGCTATTTCAGTTATAATAAAATGTGCGTCATAGCCCGATAAATTATGAAGAACTATGGGAATACAATGCGAATCTTTATAATTTTAGTTACAATTAGAATGCGCGGGATCTCTGTATCGGCCGGTCAGGTGACAATGGTCGCGTACTCGCACGTCGTCTGGCTCGAACGGTTTTTCGCACACGTGACAGTGCGTTGCGCTGTTAAACTTTTCCCACTCGTCTCGCGTGAAATCTGCCATGGGTACATTAGTGGACAAAATGGTTTTTACGTCGTGAGCTAAACGTCTTAGCTCCTCGGCGAACCACGCGACGCAATCCTTATCGCGACGAAACCGATACATAGATAACGACTTGTCGTACGAGCAACGCACGTAGTACCCTATGCTAAACACGCGATGATGCTGATATGTGTACCTGAACGTTTCCGGATCCGCTTCCATCTTTTCCAGGGTACATTTCAGGTCGGCGTATACGACAAACGGAACTCGTTCCTTCCTGCTGTGATTTTTAAAGGCCAGCCACTTGTCGTTATCGCTCGGTAACTTGACCGCGCAGTTATTCATCTCCTGACAGTCGACGGTGTGGGCTTTCAATTTCTCGTTGGAGCTGAAGTAGTGCAAGCATCTGCAAAAATAAACGCAAATATTATAAATTTTTTTATACACAAAATATTCTATATATTATTTTGTTGCACTCACGACTTCCAGTTCTCGACTATTGAGCGCATCCCCCAGATTCGTCATTTTATATTCTACTAATGATGCATCGTTTGCTTATCATATCTAATTTCATCTCAGCAGTCGTACATCGGCGCTATTTGCAAAATTTGCAGTTTTGCACGTGTTTGATGAAATCATTGCAAGACACGTACGTTCACGAAAACGCACCATTGACTTTTGGTGGTTTGATCTGTATCAATGCCGCAGCCGCACATCGGCGCTATTTGCAGTTTTGCACGTGTTCGATGAAATCGTCGCGAGACACGTATGTTCTTAAAATCAATAACGCTCCATTGACTTATGCGAAATTGCAAAATTTGCAGTTTTGCACGTGTTCGATGAAATCATCGCGAGACATGTCGCGACATGTTCTTCAAAACAATAACGCTCCATTGACTTATGCGAAATTGCAAAATTTGCAGTTTTGCACGTGTTCGATGAAATCATCGCGAGACACGTATGCTCTTAAAAAGAAATCATATTTGATGCCCGATGAGGTGATCTCATCACGAATGTTCTTCACAAAAATATCACATTTAACGTATATGTGGATTGTGGTGGTGGTCACCATGCAGCAGCCGTACATTGGCGCTATTTTTGCAAGATTTGCAGTTTTGTGTATGTATAAATGGTCTACGAGAATTCTAGAGCGTCGAGAGTCGAGAGTTCGATACGGTTCGTGTACGTTGCATTCAGCCTCTAGATACGATGAACACTCACGGTGCGAACTACTACGTTCCGATTCAGGATGAAACGTGCGAGAAACAGCACAATGAGTAAGTACCGCTAATTTTCGTATATACTTGTGCAAAAAACTTTTATAAACGTAATTGTATTTTTTTTACAGTTTTGATAAACCTTGCTACACGTCACGTATTTTGGGAAGGAGATTTGCCTTGACATCGACAGCATATAAATTTTTGGATGTTGGAATCAACGCGGGACCTATGTCCTCTGTGGATATACTTATTGGCGATAACCGAGGCAATCGGATAATTCTGCCACATGCAACGTGGGTGACATTCATCGAAAAACGTGCAGATATACAGCGACTCGTGCAGTCATCGGAACCATCATCGCTAACGTTTCGAGATCTGGAGCTCGTTAAAATATGTTACGCAGATATTGTAAAATTGACGTCGTGCGGCATCAGCTTGTACATAAAACCGTCAACCGTACTCTTCCTGTTCGAACTAGAACATTGCGTCAAAAATGTGTATTTTCAACTATGTCAAAATGTTCATGGCGTAAGTGAAAAATTTAAACAGTTTGTAACAATTTTACGGCAAAAATGTATTATTGACAAATATGATGCGACCAATATCTTGCGCAAAGTTTATGATTCAAATTCGATTATTGATTGTGAATTATTAGCATACGCTTTGGATACTATTGTGTATAATGCGCTACATGATAAATAAATGCATATAATATGGTTAAAAAGTTTTAATTATTTTTCTTTCTGTCTATCGTTCCCTTGTCCACCGTCAACGGTTTAGAATTAAAACTTTCAATAAGAATGCGCGTGCCGCACTCGTCGCGAGAACGGAGCTGGGGGCCGGGCGCGCGAACGGTGGCCGGGGGCCGGGAGAGATAACGCGAACGGGGGCCGGGAGTCGGGCGCGCGAACGGGGGGACGGGGGCGCGCGAACGAGAAGACGCGCGCGACCGGGGGACGGGGGAAACATCTACGAAGGAGAGATAACGCGAGCGGGAGCTGTGACGTCACGCGGACCGGCGCGGCCGTTGCACGCGGACCCCTTCCGCGGCGAAAACGCGAACGTTCCGCGGCGCCGGAAAACGCGGACCCCCCCCTTCGTCCCGCGGCCCCCGAAAAAACGCGGTTCCCCCTCTCGCCCTGCGGCGCCCGAAAAACGCGGTTCTCCCTCTCCCCTTTCTTGCGGCGCCCGAATAACGCGGTTCCTCCCTTCCCCCTTCCCGCGGTTCCCCCCCTCACCCCCGCCCGCACTCTTCTCCCCCGCCTCTTACCCCCCCTCAGAGGGGATTCCCCGGAGTAGAATTCCCTTAGCTTACCTACTACTCTGTAATGGCACAAGATTTATTATTACTAATTTGAAAAATAATCTAATTTATGCGGAGGTTTTAACTTGTTCTGCTCGAGGACAGATTGTCTTTATTTCAAGGATAGATTTAATTACAAGTGATTTGGAACTGCCATTTAAGTTTAAACGAAGACAGTTTTCTATTCGAGTGTCATTTGCTATGACAATCAATAAATCACAAGGACAAAGTTTAGAAAAAATTGGGATTTATTTACCACATCCTGTATTTGCTCATGGTCAACTTTATGTGGCATTTTCTAGAGCAACCAAAAAGAAAAGTGTAAAAATTAAGATTGATGAATTCAGCAATCAAGGACATCTAATAAAAGGAAGTAAAAAATGTTTTACAAAAAATGTAATATACAGAGAAATTTTATAAATAATAATTAATCGCAAACTACTTCCACATTTATGGGCCAATTCTCTCGATTTTGGTACCAAAATGCAAATTTTTCGGGGATAAAAATGTCGCGATTTTTTTTGTTTTACGCCTACCCCCCTACTCACCTACGCACAAAACATATACATCTAACGCGCACACACACGCCTGAATTATACGATTGTGCGGCGCGAGCGGCAACGCGGGCTCGCGCTGCGAGAGAGTTCGACTCGCGTCCGCTATGCGGCGCATCGTCGGTATATTTTCGCATTATTAAGATTCAACATCGACCTCTATATGTAGGGCAGTGCAAGCTGACGCCTTACAAGAAAAACAACTTGAAAAAGAGATAGAATTTTGAATGTGAGAAGCCGATTAGCTTGAAACTTGGTGACATGTTCGGCTCGAACTCTGAGCCCAAACCAAATTTTAAACTAATCGGCTTCTCACATTCAAAATTCAATCTCTTTTTCGAGTTATTTTTCTTATAAGGCTATTGATATTCGTAATTTGAATCATAACTAAATGCCTCTAATTTCAAATCGGATCGCATAAATGTTTTCATGAATTAAACATGTCGTAACCGGTCTTTTTCTACTCGCGATGTACACGGTACCTTAATTTTTTAATTAAAAAAACAAGGAATAAAAATTGGTAATCGGTAAGTAAAAAATCTATAACACTCCTCGAGAAATTCTACCCCTACTTCATATACAATACTTTCAAAAAAGAAAATTAATAACATTTTGGTAAAATAAGTTTTAGTGAAAATAAGAGTACATTATACATTTTATATTACTCACCAGAAAATTCTACCCCTGTTTCATATATAATTCTTTGAGATTCCGTCAATTATTTTCCGAAAAATTGAATAAATTAGAAAAATCGGTTTCCAGAAGATCGGTAACTAAAAACTATACACCCTATAACACTCCTCAGGAAATTCTACCCCTACTTCATATACAATACTTTCAAAATCGGTCCAATAGTTTCTAAGATTACCCCGAACAACAGTACAAATTTTTCGTACAAAAAGCCATACGAGACCATGCACGTACAGAAAGCACCCCGAATTGTTCCTGTAAACAATGACGTTTTCAAATTGTTTAAACAATACTATCATATTGTTTAAACAATACTATCATAAACAAATTACTTTTTAATTATTGTGTAACGGCCTATGTTTGTCATCGAACGCGGACTAGCTCGTCGGATCAGGAGTTCGATCTAAGGCCCAGAAACAATAACCAGGTTGCGCAGGAAATCAAATAATTTATTTAAAAAGTACAGAAAGTGGCGGGACGGAACGGCGGACGGGGACGCGGACGCGGTATGTACAAACGGTGGGCAGTGCGCATGCACTCGGCGCGGTAAGACGGACAGAGACTGGCGGAACGCGGCGATACAATTTGACAGGTACGCGGTATTTACAGGCGGTGGGTAGTGCCGCTGCACTCGGCGCGGTGAGACGGACAGAAAGTGACAGAACGCGGCGGTACAATTTGTCGCGGACGCGGTATATACAAACGGTGAGCAGTGCCGAGGCACTTGGCGCGGTAAGACGGACAGAGAATTTCGGAACGCGACGATACAATTTGTCGCGGGCGCGGTATCTACAAACGGTGAACGGTGCCGGGATGCGGCGGTACAATGCAAGGTGGTCCGAAGATCGACTTTAGACCGTGCATATGCGCTCGGCGCGATGTTAGCAACGGAGCGTGAGAAGAAGGTGGAGCCCTGGGGCGTGCCGGCAACGAGAGTACTCGTTGCGAGACCGAGCGTGCTCAACCCCGTTGAACCGTGCCGTCAGGGTAGCGTGAAGGAAGTCGGGGACACCCGAGAGTACTCGGTCGAGGCACGGAGCTCCGTACCCCGCTGGTGAGTCGCCTTGGGAAATCGGTCAGGTATCTTCGTCCGGAGTAGCGGAATGCTGGTGTGGAGACGAAGTAAGTTCTCGGGCCGGAGGGCCGGCTTATATACCCCGCCGCGGCGGGTCGGATGGGAGGGAGGCCGGTCGTCAGGTGGGGCACGCGACGCGCTATCGCCTTCGGCGTGGCTCGGCTCCTTCCGGCGGCTGTCGGTGCCGCGTGGCGCGAAGGCCCCGGTGCCGCGTTTTATCCGCGCACTCGGGGCCGGTGGAGTATCTTAAAAAATGTGGGCGCACCGCGCCCTGTTCTCGCCCGACGGCTGGTCGGCCGGGCGGCCTCCGGCGGGAGGTAGCCGGGAACGATGCTGGTTTAGGGGCGCATCGTTACAATTGTGTTCATCAAAAATTCATATTGTTTCCTTATAACAGTAACCGCATTGATCCGAAAGTGATATCTTTGCTGGTCTAACCTCAAGCTTCTAAGGGTTGAAACGCTGAAACTGTTCATTTTTTGACATTTTGCCTGAGGAAATATTTGTTTAGTGACTCAAAAAGTACAACATATTACAAATTCAGCCATTTTCACCGGGGCCCAAAATCACGTGGTTCGGGGTCCTTTCCACCCATTTTCGGGAAGGTGATTGGCCCTCGGCGACCTACGTCACCGTGCCTGCGTCATAATTCAATTCGACGATCGTTACATGTTTTCGCCAGAATTGTTTACAGCATGTATCCTTCCTTTGTTTGAGGCTGTGTTATTGCGAACCGTTAGCTTGACTTTATTATTGCTTGAAAGCGAATATTGGAAAGATCCATGCTGTGAATTTACAGTGATGCGATTTCTGTAATGAGCGATGTTTCGCGAATATTCATTATCGCACGCGTGCATGCGTTGTCAGGCAACCGAACGCGGTTTTCGAGATGCCGCTTATCACGATCTCAAACAATAAGTAATTTGAGTATAGGAATGCATGTTCGCTGAAGCCTCGTTTCCATGCTGCGGCAGTGAAGTTGCCTTTTCCTGTGTAGGTAAAGTACCTTTTTGGTAAAAGATAGCGAAAAATTGTATTTGAGAAAACTGTTTCGAATTAAAAATCAGGACCGTATATCAAATTTTGAATCAATCGGCATACTTTGGCGTTTTTTGCTTTTGTATCATTAACTGTCATTAAGGCTACGGTCAACGTGACGCTACAAATACTTCGGAGCGTTCTTCTTCTCTTTCTTTCTTCATAAAAGAAAAGAGAAAAGGAATGCTTTGAAGCATTTGTAGCGTCACGTTGACCGTAGCCTAAGTCAAATCCCACACAGCACACTTTATCTGAGGGACGTTCTACAGACATCATTTTGCGATATCGCAATAACCGTGGGACATCCCAAAATGGTCTCAGATATCCGGTGGATATCCAGTCGATGCACAAGTGTCCGGCTATTTAGATCTTGCAGACATCTTCACAGGATATCCGAGGGAGGTCGAAAGATATCGCAAGATATTAATTATAGCACTCGCGATATCGTATGGATATTTTACATACAATGAAATTATGGTTTAACCAGAAAGGGGATAATCGTATACAATCGTGGACAGAAATATTGTTTCTCTTTTGTGATAAATTTCGGAATGTGCATTCGTGTTGTTTAATAAAAGAATTCTTTCATTAGAAAATAAATTATAAAATTCAACAAACACATTCATCAAAACGTATTACAAAAAAATCAATCTTTCTGTCCACGATGTACATGAAAAAATAAGTATATATATGTATTGTACATTGCATATTAAATTTTTATTTATTAAAAGAATATATAGTTTTTAAACAAAGTACCTCTAATTTAAAAAAAATACAATTAGTAAAAATAAAAATACATATCACACGTACGAGTCTGATAGAACTTTCGACCCGATGTACAAAAATACAGGTAATATATAAAAGTACTTTTAAACTTAAAAAAACAGTCAGTTTTCCCGCGCTATTATGCGATAAACGTTGCGCTGACGCCGAGCACGATATAATAAAAAATAAAAAATAAAAATAAAAGGACATTGCGGTAACACATACATAGCATTGGTATTTTAAGCGTGCAATTGGCATACATTTTTTTCTACCTCGTTTGTCATATAATCGAGCGTGTCATTTACTCCTGCTGTTGACTCATTGTCTTTTAAATGTTGTCTTGTATGTTTTTCTTTAGCATGTCTTAACCAGTCAGTTATACACTTATTGATTCCTTGTAGCGCTGCATCGTTATGCATTTGCATTATAGTTGCTGAAAAATTAAAGTATATATATATATATATATATTATATATATATATAATCACTGTTTTATAAGTATTTAAGTGAGCAGTGGATAATATTTCTTTTCTAATTATATGTCATACTTTGCAGAATTGTGTGAAACCGTGACTTGGAAAATTTCTCTTTATTTAAAGCAGTATGTAGTAATTTTACATTATAAGAAAGAGCTCGTACCTTCTTCAACAATCTTGCCAACAAATATCTTAGCAATTCACGACATAGCTATGACAACGTTCTGAGACACTGAACAGCCTGTTATGGTTTGCATAATCTGTGAAACATATTTAGTATAATACTTCTTTAATGGAACGGCTATTTCTTTTGTAAATAACGACTAAAAATAAGGTGCGTACCCTCTTTATAGCTGCTTTTGGAAATGCAAATCGTCTGTACATCTCGTATCTGTCCAATTGATCTTCAGTGAAGTTGGATACTAGTACTCTGTAAAAGAAAAGTTCTCAAAAATATATTCTCAATAGTCAAACAATAAACTTGTTATACGTGCACATAAACTTGTAAGACGTCAAAAACGTACTGCATCTTTTCTTTCTCCTCCTCTTCTATCTCCCTTCTGCTCTTCTCCTTACTCTTCCGCTTTTCTTTTGTACTGACTGGGTTGGCGCGAGGTATATATCATTACTGAATATATCCTCTGCAGTCTGTTCGTTTTCCTTACTGTCAAATTAATGCTTCACAATCTTTATTGCCTCCACAATCCGGTAGGTAGAATTAGATCCTGTATTTTCAGTCTCTTCAGTATCCGACTGCGATTGAGAGCTCATTGCATCCAACAACTCCGCCTAAGTAATACAGATAATGATTAGTTAACTCTCTTAAAAAATAAGTTATAAAATTTAATTGAATGTTTAATGTTTTTTTTACTAACAGTAAAAATGGAAAAGTTACAAATTTTAAGTAACATCAAAGGAAAGGAAGACGTAAAAAGGAGGAAGATAAGAGAGATAAGTGATTTGGAGTACAACAGATAGTATAAGTGAATAAAAGAAAGAAGGAGAACATGTAAAATGTATATATATGAAATGAAAAGAGAGCATTTTTATCTTTTTCTAACTCTTAAAACTGGAAAAAAATTGAACCAATAATAATAACTTACGATAATTCCTTTGCGTGTAAACGGGATTGATCTCCTCGGCATCAGCTCCCTGCCGTCAATATATAATATATCAGCTGTGCAACATATTATGTACGCGCGGCAGAAACACCTCCTGTGAACAGGCTCCTTGATCTCCTCAGTATCAGCTCTCTGCTGTCAATATATATAATATATATATATATATATATATATATATATATACACCTCTACAAAGTAAAAATGTATTAATTTACGTTCTTTTGCAAACAGTTTTTCTTTTCTTTTTGATAATTACTTTAAGTTTCTTGTCTAAAGCTTTGATTCGTTGGATCAAATCTCTTATTGTCGCGTCATGAGCCATGAACATCACACTGAACGCTTGCTGATCCTTGCAGGTTTGGGATAATGCCACGAGATCGTGGTACCCGACCGTAAACTGATCCCGATGGACGAGCACGGCTTTCGTCAGTTTTTCCTTTTCTTTCACTATTCTTTGATATTCCTCCAGCTTTTGCCTTTCCTCTTGTTCTTGATCGCGCTGTGCTTGCAATTGCTGCTCGTGTCGCTTCTTGATTTTTCAGCCTGCAGAAACGCCACTTTCTCCTCATTCAGGCATACACGTTCACGTGCCATCAACGAGCGCGAGTTAGCCATTTGCTTTTAGATAGCGCGATCATTCTCCTTCATATGCTCAAAATGACGATCTATTACTTTCTGCAATACATTTAAAGAAATAACGATAGAAAGTGGCCCTAGTTAATGTAACTGTTGTGTTAATTACATATTTAATATCATCTTCAATAAATTTCACTAGAATTATATATTTGTCTCATCTCTGCAAAATCTATTCAAATGATTTTACAATCTACGCTAATAACTTAACCAAAATTACACTTATATCAAATTTATTACTTGAACTCACATTTTCATGTCCATTCAATAATAAGATTAAGTGAAAATTACATGTGCAAAATTAAAAACTAAATAATGTTAATATTGTAGTGTATGTAGAGCCGTGCTCGTGGCGCACGTGAGCGGGGCATGTCTGCGTACATGTGTGTGCCGAGCGGGACGTCTTGAGCGGGACGCGAGTCAGGCGAAGACCGGCGTAGCGTTCGCGTGTATTGTAACACTGAGAGTAAACGCCATTATTCTAAACGTGCACAGTCATTATTCCCTCACAGACATCACAAATATATTCTTTAATAGCTATATTTATTATATGTATCAAGAGACACGGTAGTGTCTCGCGCCAAGTACACGCGGAGCGAGACCGACCGTGACTATTTTACGCGAAGCGACGGGTTGCGAGTACTCGAGATGTTGAAATCTCGATTAACGAGTGAACGGATCAAGTTCTAAGTAGGCTTGATCGATAGTTGGGGTCAAAATAAGGAGGGTATCTCCTATATAATTTTCCGCTACGTGCCCTACGAGCGGAGATATTGCGACGCAAAGTCCAAATGTGAAAATTTTTTATTAAGATACTCCTCCTAACGCCGATCTGTGTGATATGATATATATATATATATATATATATATATATATATATATATATATCACGTGATCAGAGAAAATGTCCCTTTCATTTTTTCGACACTGGCGGCGCAGGTATCGCCAGTTTCGATATCGCGCGCGTATTTCGAACGATCTAGTAGGTAAATTATTAAAGGTCGATAGACTTATTGGTCAAAAGGAAGATTTCTATTTAGCTAAATTAAGTATATATATAATATATATTGATTCTTATGAATCAAGCTTGAATTCGATGTCCACGTGTCCCAGGTTGCCGATGACGGGATCCAGATAGTGCGCTTCATAGTTTTCGGTGTCCAGGTGTAATCGTACGTTGAATGTGATGTCTAGGTGTCTCAGGTTGCCGATGACGATGTCTAGATAGTGAGCTCCGTAGTTTTTGGTGTCCAGGTGTAATAATACGTTGAATGCGATGTCTAGGTGTCCCAGGTTGCCGATGACGATGTCTAGATAGTGAGCTCCGTAGTTTTTGGTGTCTACGTGTATTAATACCTTGAATTCGATGTCCACGTGTCCCAGGTTGCCGATGACGGAATCCACATAGTGCGCTCCGTAGTTTTCGGTGTCTACGTGTATTAATACCTTGAAATTGATGTCTAGGTGTAGCAGGTTGCTGATGACGAGGTCCAGATAACGCGCTCCATAGTTTTTGGTGTCTAGGTGTAATAATACCTGGAATTCGATGTCTACGTGTTCCAGGTTGCCGATGACGAGGTCCACATAGTGCGCTTCGTAGTTTTTGGTGACTAGGTGTATTAATAACTTTAAATCCGAATGTAGGACACGTAGATATTGAATTTGAGGTATTAATACACGTAGACACCGAAAACTACAGAGCGCACTATGTGGATCTCGTCATCGGCAACGTGAGACACCTAGACATCGAATTCAACGTATTATTACATTTGGACACCGAGAACTATGGAGCGCACTATTTGTAACCCGTTATCGGCAACTTGGGATACCTAGACATCAAATTCAAGCTTAATTCATAAGAATCGACTTAAAAATTCCCTAGCGGCAGAACTAAAATTATGTCATAACATAATAAAAATTCGTTGAATTAAAATTATGTCTAGACATAATAAAAACTGGACAAATTAAAATTATGTCTAGACATAATAAAAATTGGATGAATTAAAATTATGTCTTGACATTATAAAAATTGGATGCATTAAAATTATGTCTGACATAAAAATAATTCCGCATTTTTATTATGTGTATGGGCGTTGGCCCGCTTATTCCGCTATACTTAATATTATGCACTAGCCTGCTACTGTGCGCTCGCTGGGCTTCGGCCCATAGGTTTGAGGAATCGCAAAGGAGGAAAAATAATGTGGGCGACACGAAAGAGGTTTCTGTTACATAATGTATATTTACACTATTTACATGATGAGTTAGACTTATTTAATTTGTCCCGGACGCGGGCTCCGCCACGTTGCTTCGTCTGAGTATGGGCGTTCGCCTTCGCTGGTCCCGGGTCCGTCTGCGTCTGCGCAGCTGATGACGTCACTGAGGAGGTCTGCGTTGAGGCATTGTGCACTTGCCTTGTCATGCCGGAGACGGATTCTGGTGGGCACGACTTGCGCCGCTTATAGGCGTCTTCAAGTGGTTTCGCCTTAGGGATCGTGACTTCGCGGGTGACGCGAGTGGTGGATGCTGGATGATCCGAGAGCGTGACTTCGCGTCTTCTCACTGAGAGAGCCTGCAAAGGCAACGGCTGTGTACGCCGCCTTTGGGTCGGATCCGCATCCTTCTTACCGGGCTGGAAACGCTCTTGAAATAAGCGCGGCGTGTTGGCGTCTTTGCGTTTACGGCTGGGGAACGTGGAATGCCGGTTTAAGGCGACCACGCGTGCGTCGATTGGGTGCCGGCCGCTGATTGGCTGGCGTCCGTGCGCCGTTGTTGGTTCGACGAGCGGCTACGCGCTGTGCGTCGGGCGGCTTGCGCCTTGTTGTCCGGCTAGCGTCTGAGCGCTGTATGCCGGGGCGACTCGCGCCTTGCCGTCCGGCAAGCGTCTAAGCGCTGTATACCGGGGCGACTCGCGCCTTTCAGTCACTCAGGCGTCCAAGCGCCGTGTGACGGGGCGACTCGCGCCGTGGGTCTTGACGAGCGATCGGATCGCTGTGCGTCGATGGTGGCCTAAGCCGGGTTAAGGCGACTGGCGCCGTTTGTTTTTCAATGAGCGACTAAGCGCTGTGCATTGAGGCGTCCTACGCCGAGTGAGAGCGTCTTGCGCTGTGTAGCCTGAGCGTTCTAGCGCTTAGTGGCTCTTGGCGTCTCGCGCCGGAGTGAATTGTCGTGGTCCGCCGGGGACTGCCTTATATACCTGCGCGGCGTAACTTTGAACGCGAGTAAGTGGCTCTTCCGATGCGACGCCTGGTGGCGTTTATGCGACCTGTCGGGGTAGCACTTAACACGCGCGACGCCCGGCGGCGCTGATGCGGGTCCCGGTAAGGCAGATGCCGTGCGGGCGTATGTCGTGGGTGGCGTATACCGCCACAATGTGTATACACATAATTTTAATTCATACAATTTTTATTATGTGTACACATAATTTGTTTTTGAATAAACGTAAAACGTATTTGTTACAATATCTATCCATTATTGAAAATCGATATGCGCGACAAAAGCTCTTGTATATCATTAATTATGTTATTATTTATTATATATATTTCTATCCATATATTTTCAGTATTATTATTGTTACATTAGAAAAATTATTAGCATTTAGTAATTTAGTTAATAAAAATTATGCATAATATTCCTATGCAAGGATACTTGTTTAACTATTTCTTCTTATTGCATTTAAGTATAAAAAAATATACAATTTTTATGTGTTTGCACTTTATATTTAATGAGCAGGCAATTAAATATATATGATTCAATTTGCACTACGTTTACATGACACCGTTAATCGGGTTTTATAACATCGGTAGTTGTCAGGAAGACCAATCGTAATCATTCTTCAGAAGAATGGAATAGTTGTGATTGACTGGCCTAAGAACTACCGATGTTATAAAACCCGATCAACAGTGCCATGTAAACGTATTCTATGTCTCTTTATAGACTGACATAGTTATATACTTTTAAATCTTTTTCTTTTTTAAAATTCAATCAATTGAATAGCAAAAACTACGTTATCATATTATATATTTTTGGCACGTAGTGTGCAAATGTATTTTGAAATGAAGATTATATATTTTCTACTGAATTATTTACACACACGTGCGGTTTCAGAGAATCATTTTTCGCCAACTCAAATATGTTCCTACTCAACTGTCAAAATATGAAAGATAATTTTATCTAGTTGTGACATTCGCTCGAATTCCCAAAATAATTTTCAAAGATGTGAGTACGAATATATATATCGTACTATTTAATATTTATAATTAATAGAAAATTATAAACGATGCGTTATGTATGAAAAATTTGACAGAATTGCTTTTATCAAATATAATTAATTTGTGATTAGTTGAAGGAAATAAAAGAATAAACAAATCAGATAAGTTTCAGACACGTGTTACAGGTGTCCATCTGTAATTATCAAAAACATCGATACCTGTAGATATCGGTAGGTACATATACAATTGCGAACAACATTCAGTAAGACACGCAAATAAAAAAAATAAAAAATTTTACAGTTAACGACTTATTAACATTAATCATGCTATATTGCGATTATGTTTTATGTTGTTGTGGCGGTTGTAAGCGCCCGGACAAGCGACGCCGCAACCGCCACACCAATTACGCACCAGCATAACGGCAACCCGTTACACGCGCTCTGCCGAGAGCGAGCGCACCAGCCAGCCGCACATGTGAACATAACGTCAAGCTTTCGCCACCAGGCGGCTGAGCTTTCTCGCATTTAGAATTCTGCGACGACGGTATAAAGAGGCCAACGGCGAAGGCATCGGCGAGCATTCTCCCGCAGTGGTCCTCCTACTAAAGGAAGTCACTACTATCGAGAAGAAGCATTTTGAGTAACCCACGTTGGAACGCCGACACAGCCATACCAGGCCACCGACTTCCCGTCCATCGCTGCCGCCGAAACACCAGCAGCCACAGGCCGCCGGTCCTGCGACGTGGAAGCTGATACGCTTGGATACACCGCCAGGACCGCTCACCAGGCCGCCTCGAGACGTGCTGACAACGTGGGACATCCGCCTACGAAGGTACACGTCGCCTCGCTTCACCGTGCCTCCACTGCTCTCACCGCTCCCGCCGTCGCCAAGCGATCACAGAGCACAAGGTACGCAGACCATACCACGGGCCAAGGTCCACCGAGGCCTTCAGACCTGCCCTCGGGCCAACGACGCGGAGGCACAAACCTCCGGGAGTGAGTGGGAGACGCCGATCACCCGCGAGAGCAGCGCACAAGCAACGTGCGCCACAGGGACGCGGGCTACGCAGACGGACGCCCCGGAATCTTGCACAGCCGAGTCGTGCACACCGCCCGGCACACCTCCGGCGTGTAGAAGGTTGGGAAACACGCAGCCACTCCATCGCACTACGACGAGGCCTTGTCTAGTGTGGAGTGAGCGCCTCCATCAGTAGGAGGAACCAAACGGCCCTTCTCAGGGCCACATAATATTTTACAGAACGGTCCTTTTCAGGACCACATTGAGCCTATCAAGGCGCTTGTAAATAATTATACATAGAAACCAAGATCCTGAATAAATACTGTGTCTACCAGTCAGCACGCCTCTCGTCAATTGCGACCTCGCACTCTGCGCTTCCTTTCCCAGCGAACGAACACGGCTCACGGAGCCGTTACAAAGTGGCAAACGACGCCATAGTTGTAATTGAAAAATATATACAAGGTGTACAACTAAAAGGGTTACAGATTATTATTTTTAAAAAACTAAGCAAAATATTAAATTGTTGTTCTCTTTAGAAATAATAGTCCGTAACACTTTCAGCTTCATACCTTGTATATATTGTTGCACTCGCGCTGAGTTCGCAGCTTCGCCCGGTATTTTCCGCCGCGGAGCGTCTTTAGCAACGGGCGTTGCTATGCGTTGTTGATACAGCCCGGCTTTCAGATTTTCTCCAGACTGAAACTCGAGCGAACGTTTCGGTTCTCGTTCTATGATTGTAACATTCGCAATAAACTATCCTTTCGTTCCTAAAACCTGTGTTCCCTTATTCCGCGGTACGCGAGTTAACGCGCGACCGAGTGCGGGAGTGCGTAGGGAGCGTGCGAAAGTCGCCGGAGTGCAACAATATCTACTGTTTATAAGATTATAAGATATATTGTTTATAAGATTAAGATGCGTAACACATTACAAAAAGGCGTGATATCCGTACAAAAATACCTTTTTAAAAAAAAGGTAGAAAAAGGCGCCAAGTACACGCATAGTAGTGTATATGTTGTTACCTCGAAAAAAGAGAAAGTGGTAGTATTATACCTCGAAAAAATATAAGTAACAAGTGGTAGACATAATCTTTATATCTCGAAAAATCTCGAAAAAATCTAAGCAGTAGTATCTTTATTTCCGAAAAATTATAATCCAAGTGATACACATCACAAAATTATGTTACCTTATCAAAAAAAAGAGTCGTAAAAAGTGTATCCTGTTATGTTGTTACCTAAAAAAAAACAAAGTGGTAGTATTATACCTCCAAATAGCTTTACCTTGGACATACTGTTTATAAAATGCGTAATACTACAAAAAGGCGTGATATCCGTACAAAATTACCTTTTTTAAAAAAAAGGTAAAAAAAGGCGCAAGTACACGCATAGTAGTGTATGTGTTGTTACCTCGAAAAAAGAGAAAGTGGTAGTATTATACCTCGAAAAAATATAAGTAACAAGTGGTAGACATAATCTTTATATCTCGAAAAATCTCGAAAGAATCTAAGCATTAGTATCTTTATTTCCGAAAAATTATAACCCAAGTGATACACATCACAAAATTATGTTACCTTATAAAAAAAAAGAGTCGCGCTTTAAGTGATCTATTACAATTACAAAAAAGAAATGATATCTTTTTAAATTACAGCGCCAATTATAGAGAGAACATATATATTGCTTCAAAAAATAATTGTTGCACTACTTTGAAAAATCTTTACATTGTGTAAATAAAAAAAAATGTATGATAACAATTTTATAAAATTAAAAAATTGTATTTAATATTCACAAGAGAATACAAGATATTTAAATACAAAGTTTACATGTGTATTTTTTAGTGGTCACAAAGAATTACAGAGATAACAGTACAAAATAAAAAATTAAGATACATAAATTTTTCTTGTAAAAATATTTGGCGCTGCTAGACCTCAAAATTTTAAATAAATAAATAAACTTATCCTATACTTAATTATAAGCCGCATTATTCGCCGTCGTCACGCACACCCATATCACTCGCTCGCACATACACATCACGCTGATAATCATTTTGTTACTTTCGTCGCATTCTTCTCTGAATTATTTTTATTTATTGTTGTCTTTATTTATTTAAAATTTCGAGGTCTAACAGCGCCAAGCATTTTTACAAGAAAAATTTATGTATTTTAATAAAATATTTTTATTTTGTACTGTTACCTCTGTAATTCTTTGTGATTAAATCTTTTATTATATTAAAAAATACATATATAAACTTTGTATTTAAATACAAATTGTATTCCCTCGTTGGATATTTTAATAAAATATTTTTATTTTGTATTGTTACCTCTGTAATTCTTTGTGACCACTAAAAAATACACATGTAAACTTTGTATTTAAATATCTTGTATTCCCTTGTAAAATTTAAGTAAAATTTTTTAATCTTATAAAATGTTATCATACATTCTTTTTTAATTGACACAATGTAAAAATTTTTCAAAGTAATGCAACAATTATTTTTTGAGGCAATATATATGTTCTCTCTGTAATCGGCGCTGTAATTTAAAGAGATATCATTTCTTTTTTGTAATTGTAATAGATCACTTGAAACGCGACTCTTCTTTTTGATAAGGTAACATAATTTTGTAATGTGTCTTGGGTTATAATTTTTCGGAAATAAAGATACTACTGCTTAGATTTTTTCGAGATTTTTCGAGATATAAAGATTATGTTTACCACTTGTTACTTATATTTTTTCGAGGTATAATACTACCACTTTCTCTTTTTTCGAGGTATATATACATACAGGACGTCTGGTAATTATATACCGTGTCATCTCTCATACGTAGATAGAGCAAGTTAAACTGAATAGAACAGTTCTTTACTGTTTTGCGAGTTTCTTAGTGAGCCACGCGTCATCCCAAACACTACCGTTCTTTTGACGATATAGGTTAAGTGAACTGAACTGACTGTGACGTGACGCACTTCACGCACTATACTGCACTACGCGCAGTACACACACGTATTATGAACGCACTATATGTGCACTAGAGTTCCTATAATAAGAGTTAGGACAAACCGCCGCCATGTACAGCCAAATGTTATGTTTTGTCTCACTCCCACTAACTTCTTGGCTGAAGCATACGACGATCATGATAACTTTATCTCATTCCCACTTACAGTTTGTTTCACTCTTACTAACTTGGCTGAAACATATGACGGGACCAATCAAAAATCGTCACCACATTGGCTTAACTCTTATTATAGGAACTCTAATCTGCACTGCCCGAAAGCGCCGCCAGTGGAAACTTTTTTGAAATGTGTATCAACATTGTGTAATAATAACTTTTATAATGTTCCGTATGATATATCAAAAACGTTATTTTTTTATATGGTGTTAAACAAATAGAAATATACCTTATAATTTGTGTATTATAATATTTTGTTTGTACTTCCTCCTTTTCCTTTTTCCCTCTTTTTTTTTCTCTCTCTCTCTCTCTCTATAAAAATTAATGAATTAAGATATTTAAAATAAGTAAAGACATTTTATATTTTAAATGTTTTTACGATTTTCGTAGCTATAATATATGGATTAAATATAATATATTACATATATAATACAATACTTTTCAAAAAATAGTGTTTCACATTTTTCAATTATAGAATTAATTATGTAATTATGAAGTTAATTCAAAAATGATTGTAATGAAGTGCAATTAATCTTTTTATATTTTTAAGATATCTTATGCAAAGCATAAGATATCCTAAAGGATATCCTTCAGAAGATCTCGTAAGATATCTTATGCAAACCCAACGGATATGGCAGAATATTTAGATATCCTGAGATCATAATAGAATATCTCACAATATCTTATTGGAATATCCCGGGATCACCTGCTGTGATATCCGTGGGATCGTATTTGGAAATCTTGGTCAATTTGGGATATCCTCAGGATACAGTGTGCTGTGTGGGATGTGCCATGAATCAAGTAGGTCGATTGATTCAAAATTTGGTATACATGCCTGATTTTTAATTCTGAACAGCTTTCTTAAATAAAACTTTTCCTATCTTTTACCGAAAAGACATTTTACCTACACAGAAATTTTGGCAATTTCTCAGTGGTGTAGCACGGAAACGAGGCTTTAGCAGACAAGCACTCCTATACTCAAATTACTTATATCAACCCTTTCTACAAGCACTCAAAGTGTGTTTCCATCTTTTTGTTAAACTCTGTACATAGTGTATTATAATACAATTTAATAATGTAGATATGTATTATTGTTTTTTACTATTAATCTTTAAGATACAATTATTTACTGCAAGATACTTATTTAAATAATATATTTTTTACAGTTAATAAATTACTTTCCGTTGATTGGGGGAAGAGACTTCAAAGAAATGGTCACAAATATACTTAAGGAAATTTTGGCAGACAGTGTGGCTGTTCAGTTCAGTTGGGATAGTCGAAAGAAGGAATGTTTTCGTAATCTACATATACTGAAAGAAATTACAAGTTAGTTTTTCTAAATGTTTGTAATGTGTTTATCCATCAGTACAAAATAACCTAAGTGGTAGCTTTATATCTTTTTCACAAAATTATATTATCTAACTTAACTCAAGTGACATGTATTTCAAAAAAAGATGTGAAATCTTTAAATTAAATTGTGCCAATTGTAAAGAGAATATGTATATTGCTTTGAAAGATAATTGTTATGCAACTACTTTAAAGAAATAAAACTCAAATGGTATCTTCGTATTCCTATTCAAGGGTCTTCCTATTCTAAACCCAAGTGATAATAGCTTCTTAATTCTCTTTAACAAATTTTTAATATTACAAAGAATTATTTTAATTACAAAGAATTAAAGAAGTAACAGTACAAAATAAAAATATTTAATTAAAACAAAATAAATAAATTTTTCTTGTAAAAAAACTTGGCGCTGCCTTTTTTACTCCTGTCGCATTTTTCCCTAAATTATGTTTATTGTTTTTTATTCAATCAAAAATCTTAGTACTAATGTTTAAATTTTAATGTTTAAATTTCAAAGTCTAGCAGCGCCAAGTTTTTTTACAAAAAAAATTTATTTATTTTGTTTTAATTAAATATTTTTATTTTGTACTGTTACTTTTTTAATTCTTTGTAATTAAAATGATTTTTTGTAATATTAAAAATTTGTTAAGAGAATTAAGAAGCTATTATCACTTGAGTTTAGAATAGGATGACCCTTGAATAGAAATACGAAGATACCACTTGGGTTTTATTTCTTTAAAGTATAGTTGCATAACAATTATCTTTTAAAGCAATATACATATTCTCTTTACAATTGGCACAATTTAATTTAAAGATTTCACATCTTTTTTGAAATACATGTCACTTGAGTTAAGTTAGATAATATAATTTTGTGAAAAAGATATAAAGCTACCACTTAGGTTATATTTTTGAATTTACAAAATACATTGCGTGTACTTGGCACTTTTTTTACCTTTTTTGAAAAAGGTAATTTTGTACTGATATCACCTATTTTGTAGTGTTAAGCAAGAATCTGCAAAATATTTTTATTTTTTATTTTTCAATTATTCACAAAATTAGCAATAACAACAAATACATAAAAATTAATATTTAAGTAAAAGTAAATTATACATTTCTCACAAAAATTAAAGAAACACTAAATTTATCTTTAAAAATAGGCAAAATTCGAGCAGCTGTAACTTTGTTAAAAATAAATAAAATTAAAATTTCAAGCTTAAGCGGGGAGCACACACTTTTCCATAACGCATAACGCATAATGCATAAAGAAATAAGCCAATCAGAATTCTTTATTTCCATCCCCACTCCTCGTTCCAAGGATCTTGCATTGTGCATAAAGCAGACTGATTTTAAAGATAGCATTAAAAAACAGAATGCTTGGTTAGAAATAGCGAATATCATGACCATGACAGGTAGATATGCCTTTTTCAGTTATCCACTCAATTATTATTTTAACTTATTTTTAGATTTTTAAAGAAAAATCACTAATCAATAAAATTGTACTAATTGAAATGAGTTCATTGTTAAACTAATATTATGTTATTAACTTGAAAATTTGATTAATTTTGTATCAGTTGTTTTCCAGCAATAGATAGGCAACATAAAGTAATATATTATTTAATACAGTGCTTTCCTACAACACAACACAACACGACACAAGTTTACTTAGCTTTTCAGCTGTGTATATTTGTTTATGTTGTATCATTGTTAGAAAGCACTGTGTCAAACATTGTGTGTTTCATCTATGTCGCCTGTGTCTCTTGCTGGAAGCAACCTTAGTGAAATTTGATTAAACATTGCTGAAATAAGATTTTTTACAAACAAATAATTAAACTAATGAATGACTTTGTGATTGGTTATTTCATTGGTTATTTTTGAATAATTAAAATTTATAAAATAAGTTTTCTTTATAAATTATGTATGTATGAAGTTAATGTAATTTTTTATTGCTAGCGGAAGAGTGTCAATCTAGATGGATGCGACTGAGAGAGCGTTATTCACGTGAAAAAAAAGCAACAACACGAAGAAACAACCACTGGAAGTGGAGCATTAAAAAGAAAAACATTTGAATTTTTCGACAATATGCAATTCCTAGAACGATTTGTTAAAAAAAGAAGGTACGATTAATATGTGTAATTATGTATAGAATGTAATACAGAAATTAGGATAATAAAGCGTATTTCTGTTTTGAGAAAAATAAAAGTATGTTATATAAAGTATTTGATTGCTAAAACAGAAACAAATAACACAAATAATTGATATTTTAAAATATATTTTATTAATATAGTACATTACAGAATATTTGAATGTTTCGAATATTATCGTATGTTTTTGTACCTTTCTTACATTATTTTTTTCTCTTCCAGAACGATGACCAACATACAAACCAAAAGCGTTCCTCCGATGACAGGATCTTCTAATCTTCTAAAGTAAGAAATTGATAGAACTAAAACAAATAATGCAAATAATTCATATTTTAAGATATATTTGATTAATATAGTATATTACAGAATATTCGAAAGTATATTTTATTACCTTTCTTAGATTATTTTTTTTCTTCCAGAACGATGACCAACAAACAAAACAAAAGCGTTCCTCCGATGACAGGATCTTCTAATCTTGTAAAGTAAGAAATTTATAGAACTAAAACAAATAATGCAAATAATTGATATTTTAATATATATTTAATTAATATAGTATATTACAGAATATTCGTAAGTATATTTTATTACCTTTCTTAGATTATTTCTTTTCCTTCCAGAACGATGACCGACATACACAACGTACAAGACAAAAGCGTTCCTTCGGTGGCAGGATCTCCTAATCTTTTAAAGTAAGAAATTGATAGAACTAAAACAAATAATGTAAATAATTAATATTTTAAGATATATTTAATAAATATAGTACATTACAGAATATTTGAAAGTATATTTTTATACATTTCTTACATTATTTTTTTTTCTTCCAGAACGATGACCAACATACATAACATGCAAAATAAAAGCGTACTTCCAGTGGCAGAATCTTCCAGTCTTGAAAAGTATGTAATATATGTTAATTAATTTTTATATACAGTAGGAATCTTATAGGTATTTGTAAATCAATAAAACTCTTGCTATTTTGCTATTTTGTTTCAGAAATTTTGGATCACATAATGAAGAGAAAGAGAATTATTCTTCTTCCGTAAAATTGAATGAACAATCTTTAATAAAGAGTTATATAGATTTAACGAGTACCGCACAGCATGTAGGGTTAATATTTTTATCACAAGCGACTATTTTTTGTAAGATTTTTTATTTTTGGAAAATTTATTTTATGTAAAAATATTTTTTAAATATGTATATACATGTAAAGGCACATAGAATTATAACATGTTGAAAAATCTTTGTTTTTAATAGAAATTCCTTAGCTCCGGCTTTGCATTCAAATGCATCTGACAGCTCTTCTACAGTAAGTGTCCCTAGTCATATACAGAACAAAGGTTCAATTGTACAACGGATAAAGTCAAGAGGAAAATCCCAGCCGGATGCTATAGAAAGTGCAATTGGTAAAGTTACTTCTTTACTAGAGAACAGATGTGCTCCAGATTCTTCATCGTCGTCTCTAAAACCAGAAATAGAAGAAGATATGGCTTTTTGTCAACTAATACTGTCATTATTTGTTAAAATGTCCGAATATACAAAGGCAGACAAAAAGAAAGCAATGTTGCGTATTTTATTTGATATGTAACTATTATATCTTATATGATATTTTACGTTTATTTTTTTACATAACATGCAATTATTTGTGATACATGTTAAGTTAATTTTTTTGCAACATGTGATAATTAGTCATACATTTTAAGTTAATTTTTTTATGCAACATGTGATGCAATTTAATGATATATGTTTGTTTCTTTTATATAACATGCATTTATTAGTGATGTTAATTTTCTTACAACATGATAATTAGTGGTACGACATGTTATGTTTATTTTTTTATGCAATATGTAATAACGAGTAGCACAAAATGTTATATTCATTTTTTTATGCGATGTAATAAATCACTTTATTATAAAACAAGCATACGTTTAAATTTAATTTTAACTTTTAATGGCATTTTACCATGGATAATCGCAATGTTGTCCTCTTCTCACGTAATTGTACTGCCATGGCACTTCACCAGGTGGTGTCAGGAAGTAATCAGCTAGTTTATCTCGTTGTTTATATGCAATTGTAGTTGCATGATGCTTTGAAGTAGGAGGTATATCTCTCAGTGCGTTTTCACCATATCGTCGCCACTCCCCGGGGATGATATTACCTTGAGAATCTTCTGAATCTATAAAATGTGGAGGACAGTATATTCTGTCCTCTGCTTGCACAAGATCTTCCTCAGATTTTATAAAGTTATGCAGACATACAGTCGCCATAACAATCATATCAATATATTTCGGATGCATATTAATGGGCTTTCGATATTCTCCATCGTGAAGACAAAATACCGAATGTATTTTCTATTGTACGTCTTGCTCTAGATAATCTGAAAATCAACAAAGCACGTGATAAGATTAAAATATATCTTAACAATACGACATTGTAATAAAAATAATTGCGCAAGTTATCAACCTGTAATTAAATTTTTTTTTTCGTCAAGTATTTTTCCGGAGTAAGGTCTCATCATAAAAGTACTAATCGAAAAACCACTATCCCCAAGGAAAAAGCAAGGTAATGTAATGTTGCTTCCAGGAAGATTTGCAGTTCCTTTGGGAAGATTCAATGTTTCCCCTTGCAATGCCAAATGAATGTCAGAAGAGGTAAAAATACCACCATCACTATTGCCACCATATGAGCCTATGTCGACTAGTGTAAACATGTATTTGTAATCACATGCAGCCATTAGCACAATACTAAACGTCTTTTTGTAATTAAAGAATAAGCTCCCGGAATTTGGCGGATCTTGTATTTCTACATGTTTTCCGTCAAAAGACCCAGCGCAATTGGGGAAATTCCAGTTTTCCAGAAAACCAGTACAAATATTTTTCCATTCTTCTTCGGTTGGCAAACGAAGATAAGTCGGCTGCAACACCTGAGCTATAACTTGACAAGTTTCATGGATAATTTTTCGAACTGTTGACTCTCCACATCTAAATGCTAGTGCAATAGATAATATCTGATCTCCGGTTGCTAAAAACCTGCGCAAAATAATGTTAATAAGAATATAGATAAGAAAAAATATACATAAAACATTTAAAAAAATAATATTATCTTGCACATGTGTTTCATTATTCAACTGAACAGTTTATAACAAAATAAGTACCTTAGAGTTATGATCAATCGATGCTCCGGACTAAATGCTCGTTTATTTGATTTGGTTAAAAATGGCCTTGCCATTTGTAGCAAAAGCCTGAAAGTTTCTTCTCTCATCCTTGTGTATCGAAAGAATATACCTGCATCATTATGCTTCATCTCTTGAAAGAGGTGTTCATAATCACCATATATAGGACGTACAACATTAATGGGTCTCACCCACCATCTCCGATTTAGCCATCTTTTACTTTGTTTCCTTCTTTTTAATAATGCTAGTAGGCATAATTGCAATACAGATAAAATGAGAAAATCATCTTCATCATCCATATTTATAGAAACTGACACAATCGGTCATCGCCTAAAAAAATATTTTAAAAACCTAATTTCTAAATTCTTACATATTTTTAATTACTTACATATTGGATCTGTTTTTTATTGCTGAATTGGCTGCATTAGTTCAGAGCTTATCTTTTTCCTTCCAATGTGGAATAAAAAAGATAAACTCTGAATTAGAGTGCAACCAGTTCAGCAATAGACAACAGACCTATTAATATCATATTATTTTATCCTCTTTTTACAGTTACGTACAAACAATTATGATAATACTCTTTAAATACTTATTAAGTTTATAAAGTCATCTACATTTCAATAAATTGTATTATTAATTAAATTATTATTTTATTTGTAAATCCACACATATGCAACGCAACTTACAAAGAAAATCGATGAATTGTACTTTTAGATTAGAAAGCGGACTACGCCACATATGGAAGAGACTACGCCATCTTGAACATAAAGTTCTTATGTACATGTTGTGCATTGCTGCGTGTGCGTTGCTACGCTTTGTGCTATGTACTATGCGTTATGGGTTATGCGTTATGGAAAAGTGTGTGCTCCCTAAGGGTTGGCAGGAGACCCAGGCAAACTCCGAATTGATATTGGGGACCTCGCGTGGTGACAACGCGAAACTCCAGTTTCAGTGTTACCAACGTTGAAAAACTACATTGAATTGCTCACGCGGACGCACGTTAAGGTGGAAGCACATAAAATTGCAGGAGCCATTAGCAGAAGGCAGAAGCTATATGCGCATGCGCTATGGTATCTGTAGAGCTCTATAGATACCATAGCGCATGCGCATATGGCTTCTGCCTTCTGCTTATGGCTCCTGCAATTTTATGTGCTTCCACCTTTAGAGAGACATATGCTATTGCGGCGTTGCCGCGTGCTCCCCGCTTTAGCAATACGGCCTGAAATGCATTCTGGCCGTCCGTAGCAAAAGGCAGTAACGTACCAAGGCTAACAAGCACCCGCTTTTTATAAATTACATATATTTTTATGCACACATGTGTGTATATAAATATTGTTGCACTCCGGCGACTTTCGCACGCTCCCTAGGCACTCCCGCACTCGGTCGCGCGTTAACTCGCGTACCGCGGAATAAGGGAACACAGGTTTTAGGAACGAAAGGATAGTTTATTGCGAATGTTACAATCATAGAACGAGAACCGAAACGTTCGCTCGAGTTTCAGTCCGGAGGAAATCTGAAAGCCGGGCTGTATCAACAACGCATAGCAACGCCCGTTGCTAAAGACGCTCCGCGGCGGAAAATACCGGGCGAAGCTGCGAACTCAGCGCGAGTGCAACAATATAATATGTATCTAATTATTATGTATATGTTTATAATTGTCTGATGACAAATAATAACTAACATAATTAAGAATGTGAATTAGTATACATATAGTGTATTGACGCGGGTACTTATTAGACGTGGCAATTTACTGCATCTCTTGCACCTCTAATAATTTTTTGTCTTGTATGGTAAATGAATGATGTAAAACTCTTTCAAAGGATCTATACATTCTTTATGGCGAAAAATAATAACTTCTATAACAAAATGCAATAAATATTAAATTTATAGTATTGATTTGCAGAACTAATTTTATTCTGTCTTTATAGAGAAAAATATACACTCAGTCTTAGCATCAGAGTTAGAGAGTAACGCAGCTAATGAACAGTATAGATAACAAACTGAATAAAAATCTTAATTATTAATATTATTATGTTATAATAATATAATCTAATATTAATATCATTATGTTATAATAATTAAGATTTTTATTCAGTTTGTTATCTACACTGTTCATCAGCTGCGTTACCCTCTAACTCTGATGCTAAGACTGAGTGTATATTTTTCTATATAAAGACAGAATAAAATTAGTTTTACAAATCAATATTATAAATTTAATATTTATTGCATTTGTTATAAAAGTTATTATTTTACCCCATCAAGAATGGATAGATCCTTTGAAAGAGTTTACATAAAAAGCTCAGCGTTGGAAACCTCATATTATTCACAATTCTCCATTATTTGTTTTAAATCTTGATAGTCTGAAGTCTGAAGTAATAGGTGATGGCAAAAAATCTGAAATTATTGCACTATCATGCAGAAGCACTAAGAATTTAAAAATATATTTTTATGCATATTAAAAGATATTAGCAATCAGTCTAATTAGAAAAAAATATGTACCAGATAATATAAAAAAAATTGTATGTAAAAAAATTGCATGCAAAACTATGAATATTATATAATGATGATCATTGATGTTATGTTACCTTGTGTTTACTGGGATGGCTTTTTTTTTAATGGAAAAAACCTTCAAAAGACACCCCGGTTTTTCGGGGTAGTGTGAGATTCCTACTCACTAAAACCTCCACTGTGCATACGTTACCTGCTGCAATATAATGGCGTTGATTCAACGCTAGCCACGCCTAGGCGCCTCTTCGTTTAAAGTGATCCGCCATTCAGACATGTCAAGTCTAATCTTTGTGTAACAATAAATAACTCTTCGTTCATAGATTAATATCAATATAATAAAATAAATTATTTATTAAATCTAAAAGTAAACAATGTTATATGATATTGTAATGTTAATTAGTAATAAACAACACGAATTAATAATTCGAGTGGATCGCAATTTAAACTGAGTTATGATCGCGTCGCAAAGTGATCTCAACCATATTATGGGAAGTATACTTTATAAAATATCTCTTGTTCTCTTTTACATGCAAGCTCATTAATATAATTTACTTTTTATCTATTATTATATATTTATTTTGAAAATGGTACATTGCAAAGCAAAACCTATCTGAGTTTAACACTTTGCGACGCAATCACCTCAGTTCAAATTGCGATCTAATTTGCAATGTACTATTTTCAAAACTACAATACAATGTATAAAATTATATTATTAATAATAATAAATAATAATATTATTAATAATTAATAATTAATATTTTAATATAAACAAATATTAATCAATATTATTTCAAAAAAATTAAATATTGAAATGATAGAATGGGCTCCTCCAACGCCCATTCTCGTGAGAACGCAACCAATATTCTTTCATCGTCTTTCCGAAATTTTTTATGTTACTATGTATATGTTCTATACAATGACGATTGCAGATAACTTCTACTATCTTATTTTATCGTTGTTTCTTTTTGCATAACAGCAACAATAAAAGCTTACAAAGATGTGTTAAATAATGAACAATATTAATTCAGGAAAAAGGAATATTAAATCGGGAATATTAATATCAATATAATTAGAGAAATTATAATAATCGTAGGTTATTTATTTTGTGAAAAGATATAAGGTAATTAAATACTTGACATAAAAATTACTGACAATGAGTTATTTATTAAAACGCCAAACATTCTCTGTTAAATTTGTTGGAAAGTAATGATTGACTCTCTCTCTCTCTCTCTCTCTGTGTGTGTGTGTGTGTGTTGTGTGTGTGTGTGAAGAAGTTGCTAAAGATTTTATTTCAAGATGTAGAGAAATTAGGTGACTGCCCGGAAAATATTTTTATGTATAATTATATGTATACCTAGCTGGTTACCGGGCTTCGCTTCCGGAGGACATGGTGTAATAGACACAAAAATAGGTCCTCTTTCTCTCTCTTTCCCTCTCTCTTTCCCCCCCTCTCTCTCTCTCTCTCTTTCTCTTTCTCTCCCCTTCCCTCTCTCTTTCTTTTCTCTTCACCCTCCCTCTCTCTCTCCTCCCCCCTCTCTCTCCCTCCCTCCCCCTCTCTCTCTCTTTCTCTCCCCCTTCCCTTCCTCCTCCCTCCCTCCCTCTCTCTCTCTCATCTCTCTCTTCTCTCTCTCTCTCCTCTCCTCTCTCTCGTTCTCCTCTCTCTCTCTCTCTCTCTCTCTCCTCTCTCTCTCTCTCTCTCTCTCTCTCCCTCTCTCTCTTCCTTCTCTCTCTTTCTCTCTAAAATGCTATAAATTGAAAAATATTACTTTTTTATCTACTGAAGTTCAATTCCGTCATATACAATTCTTTGAGATTCACTCAATTATTTCCTAAAAATTTGGAAAAATTTTGTAACCGATTTCCAAAAAGATCGATAACAAAGAACTATACAGTTTATAGCACTTCTTGGGAAATTTTACCCTTGTTTTATAATACAATTCTTTAAAATTCGTCAAACTTCTGATACCGTTTTTCAAAAAAAATCGGTAACGAAAAATGATATACTTTTTATAGCACTCCTCAGAAAATTTAAACCTTACTTTATGTACAATTCTTTGAGATTCGATTATTCGGAACCGGTTTCCAAAAAGATCGGTAACAAGAAATAGTACACTTTATAACACTCCCCGGGAAATTCTACTCCTTCTTTCATGTACAATTTTTGAGATTCAATTAATTATTTTCCAAAAAATTTGAAAAATTAAAAAAAACCGGTTTCCGAAAAGATCGGTAACAAAAACTGTACACATCATGGCGCTCCCCAGAAAATTCTACCCCTACTTCATATACAATTCTTTAAGATTCGGTCAATAAACTCCCGAAAAATTGAAAAAAATTTCGATACCGGCTTCCAAAAAAATCGGTAACGAAAAATTATACACTTTATAGCACTCCCCGGAAATTTCTACCCCTGTTTGATCTATAATTTTTTTAGATTTGGTGAATTATTTCCCGAAAATTTGAAAGAATTAGAAAAACCGGTTTCCAAAAAATTGGTAACGAAAAACTATACACATAGTGGCACTCCCCGGAAAATTCTACCCCTATTTCATATACTTTTGACAAAAATTCGGTTCAGGGGGTTTGGGCTGGGCGTTGATGAGTCAGTCAGTCAGTCAGTCAGTCAGGACATCTTCCTTTATAAATATAGATTGTAATGTTAATTAGTAATAAACAACACGAATTAATAATTCGAGTGGATCGCAATTTAAACTGAGTTTATGATTGCGTCGCAAAGTGACCTCAACCATATTATGGGAAGTATACTTTATAAAATATTTCTTGTTCTTTTACATGCAAAGCTTATTAATATAATTTACTTTTTATCTATTATTATATATTTATTTTGAAAATAGTACATTGCAAAGCAAAACCTATCTGAGTTTAACACTTTGCGACGCAATCACCCTCAGTTCAAATTGCGATCTAATTTGCAATGTACTATTTTCAAAATTACAATACAATGTATAAATTTATTATTAATAATAATAAGTAATAATATTATTAATAATTAATAATTAATATTTTAATATAAACAAATATTAATATATTTCAAAGAAATTAAATATTGAGATTATAGAATGGGCCCCTCCAACGCCCATTCCCGTGAGAACGCAACCAATATTCTTTTATTGTCTCTCCGTTATGTTACTATATATGTTCTATACAATGACGATTGCAGATAACTTATACCATCTTATTTTTATCGTTGTATCTTTTTACATAATGGGCAGCAATAAAAGCTTACAAAGATGTGTTAACATAATGAAAAATATTATTTCGGGAAAGGCAATAATTTTTTGCTTTTCTAGAATTTTAATAAATGACGTCTCATGCATTTTACGTCAGAGTAGAATATTTTTTATTACAAGGATTTCCTTTCAAGGCTACAGTTGTAGCGAAAGCCACAGCATAAATTCCGCAAAAAATGGAATCTCGTTGTTTTATTTGTACTTTTTTAAAAATTATAATCATATTTCTTTATCTTGGGATAACGAAGGCGAATATATTCTTTCTCTTTAGCAGCCAATTTATCATACGTAGTACCAGATAGGCTGTCGTACACATGAAGTTTGGTGCCATCAAAATAAATACATCGCCAATGATCTGTGCAATTTCCGCCAATAATTTGTAAGCTTTTATTACTACGACTAGCTTCAATTAAGTGCGGGTATTGTAAGTATAACACACTTTGTGTTTTCAAAGCAAGAAGTCTCTCTTACAATGCGTAAAAATAGATCTAACGATTCATCATTTAATTTAATCATCTATAGACAAAATATTATCCTTCACTAATCGGAGCAAAAGTTGTTGGATTATCTAACATTTTTTTTTTTGTCTTTTTATGTCATCCTCAGTTAGATTTCGTATATAATAATAATCAGTTATAATGCAATCGTCCATCTTGCTCCATTTCTGGAATAGCCAAAGTGGTAGTGCTTTCGATAACACTTTCCACTTTTATGTCCTTTTTTCTAGCCGCTTCTTGCGCTTCGATGACATACTGAGGTTCCCTAATAGACATAATTTCTTGCTGCTCTACTATCTGTTTATTTCAGGAACCAAGCAGGTCCTCGTAGAATCGTTTAAGCAGTGGTGACATTTTTGTTTCCCAAAAAATGTCATCACGCTCGACAATCGTGTACTTTAATCCAAGGGCGTGTCCACACAGCAAAAATGCAATAGTTTCTTTGCGTTATATGGAGTTGTCCCTGTACTTGGAAATAGTACGCGTGTCTTTGATTCATTCGAGTGTCATCGGTTTTATCAAATATTCTATAAATATCAGAAATCTTTTTGAGCATTGCATCGATGAGATGTACATACATGCCGCGCCGCATAAGGATATTTAATCTCAACGATAGTATCGTCTCCGACAATGCCGTCAGGCGTCGCGGCAAGATATGGGATTGTTTCATCTATAAATATACCACAACTAGATCCCTAATTCCATCTGCAATTGCTCTCGTGCCATCATCTCTTTTTCTTTACCTCACTCGACAGCCGCAGTAGTAATCGAGTAGGATAAAGAATTGCTTTTACAAGATTTTGGCACGAATTGTTTCTCTTCTGCTACAAACTTTTCCAAAGTTTGAAGCAGTGAGAAGACTTCGCCGTATGTTGTGCCATTCCGGGTTTGCATGCTGATCCCGTGTAGCACATTCCAATATAGCACGATTATGTTGTTGCTCTAATAACATTTCAAAATGATAACGTCTCAGCTGTTCGTACATATTACCTTCGATATCTGGTCGTTCTGCATTAGGTCCATAATCTTTATCAGCTATTTTAGCGGATTATTTAGATGTACGAACAGAGAGTTGTAATTCTTTCGCCGCACGTGTTCGTTGAAGTTGGTTGGCATTCTTCTTATATTTTCTATTTTCAATTATTTTTGTTTGGTGCGGGTGGTTCTTTATCTATTGCATGACAAACAGAAGTTAAGGCTCGCGAAGTATTAAATTGTACTACGGATGCTTTCTTTAACGCGTGTCTGATAAGAACCTTTCATGGCATAATAAACGCGCTTGACACCAATAATTTACTTATAATTTCATTACAATTTTCAACGAAATTACTAGTATATTTATAAAGTAAGTTATTGGCATTATCTATAATGCGTTTCGTAGCATTTTCTAATTTTTCAAATAAACCTGCACGTTGTAATTGGGGCACAAGATTCTCTTCGTCTTCTTTCTGTTGTCCATTACAGAAATATCGAAACGAAGCACAATCTTTATGTTCACCAAATACATGGCTAAGAATATTATTTAAATCTTTAATTAATTCGGAAATTTTTGTTTGCCAACTAACTTCACGATTACGACGAAACGTGACAGCCTTGACCACAGCGTTTCGAATTTTCATAACGCTGTGCTCAACGACCTTTTTCAATTTTGAATATTTTCTACTACCGGTACTACTTGCTTCACGTATTTTATTACAAAGATTGCGGAGAAAGATGATTCGTGCATCAATCTTCTGCACAACAATATTTGGATACGGTGAAAAATCTCTCAATTTTTTTAATACGTTATTATCACCGTCGACGATATATTTACTATAAATAAGGCCATGCATTTCTAAACTAAGTCGGAAACTTTCGAGGATTATATCACTTTCCATACTAGTGGAGCTCTGATTGCTCCCCCATTTTTAAAACATAAATATGTTCTTTTGCTACTGCATTAATTTTAGCTGCTCTCGCGCAGACAACACAATATTTATTTCAAACACCAACAAATAAGACTTTTTTAGAATAACATCCTATAATAATAGCTGCTCCGGACGGAGAATTGTAACCACCAGTACGGTAGATCTCTTATTCATCCACGAGCCGTCTGTTATCACGGGTATATGCGGAATTTCGTCTATGATATCTCCTCTTTCAATTGCCAACGTTTTTCCTCTTCGCCAGCCATGCGCATTTCTTCTTCCGCGGCGGCGCAAAGGTTTCCGACATTTCATTATGATACTTTATATATGTTTTATTACTCATGCATGGAATATCTACAGCAGCAAGAAGTTCTTCAAGCTGCTTATGAACGGTCCC
>JASTWP010001319.1:0-78859 GCA_030770255.1 Temnothorax ravouxi
AAGAAATTAGTGTTTGAAATTTCTTGAAAACACACAATATCTACGACATGGCTGACATCGGAATCATGTGTCCTCCTTTAGACCATACAACTTTTGTCTGAAATATTTTTCCGTATCTACTATAACATATATAAAACCAATTCGCTATCTCTATTTTAACTGGTACTTTACTCTTGTACGTATGGGATATTCACATTTGGTCGGCTGAAGGGGATGAACATAAGAATCTTATTGTGCATATTTTGGGAGCACATAAATTGAGGAACATTTTAAGACTAAAATCAATTTGCTATCTCTATTTTAACTGGTACTTTACTCTTGTACGTATGGGTGTTCACGTTTGGGTCGGCCAAAGGGGATAAACACAAAAATCTCATTATGCATATTTCGGGAACACAAATTGAAAACATTTTGAGACTAAAATCAATTCGCTATCTCTATTTTAACTGGTACTTTACTCTTGTACGTATGGGGTACTCACGGTTTGGGTCGGCTGAAGGGGATAAACATGAGAATCTTATTGTGCATATTTTGGGAGCACATAAATTGAGGAACATTTTAAGACTAAAACCAATTTGCTATCTTTATTTTAACTGGTACTTTACTCTTGTATGTATGGGGTGTTTACGTTCGGGTCGACCAAAGGGGAATGAACACGAAAATCTTATTATGCATATTTTGGAAACACATAAATTGAGGAACATTTTAAGATTAAAACTAATTGCTATCTGTATTTTAAGTACTTTACTCTTGTACGTATTAGTCCAGTCAAATTAGACAAAAAAAGGCTTTTGCTCGGAAGTGAAGAGAGATTAGTGAAACCTTTTTAGGGTTGTTGGGGGGATGTAGAAAAGCTTATTTCTGAGTTGTCGGGTTAATCGGGCCGATGGGTTTTTAAGGGGGGGAGGGGGAATGAAAAATTTCGTTTTTTTTGCAATAACTCGGCGAATTTTGACCGTAAATGATTTTTAACCCCTCATTTTGTAGCTCTTTTAAAGCCCTATAATTCATTTCCTGAAGACTCTAACTTAAAATCAATATTTGTCGAGTTCTAGCCGGTGAAAGTGGGAAAAAATGTATTTTGTCGGTTTTTTGCGTTTATTTCGTTTCCATTAATAGATAGAAATGTGCCGCCAATGACAAAGTTGTAGGGCTTGAAGAGACCTACAAAATGAGGGGTCAGTCGTTCAGATTCGTTAAAAATTGAGCCCAGGAAAGTCTCTGAAAGTCGCGCTTTTAAAACCTGGGAGCACCGGCCGAGTCCCGAGCGTACTCGACTCGACACGCGCCGCGCGCCGGCGACGATCGGCCACGCGTTAAAAAGCGCGACTTCAGAGACTTTCCTGGGCTCAATTTTTAAACGAATCTGAACGACTGACCCTCATTTTGTAGGTCTCTTCAAGCCCTACAACTTTGTCAGTGGCGGCACATTTCTATCTATTAATGGAAACGAGATAAACGCAAAAAACCGCGACAAAATACATTTTTTCCCACTTTCACCGGCTAGAACTCGACAAATATTGATTTTAAGTTAGAGTCTTCACGAAATGAATTGTAGGGCTTTGAAAGAGCTACAAAATGAGGGGTTAAAAATCATGTAAGGTCAAAATTCGCCGAGTTATTGCGAAAAAAAACGAAATTTTTTATTCTCCTCCCCCCCTTAAAAACCCATCGGTCCGATTAACCCGACAACTCAGAAATAAGCTCTTCTACATCCCCCCAACAACCCTAAAAAGGTTTCACTAATCTCTCTTCACTTCCGAGCTCAAATGTCTAATTTGAACTGGACTATATGGGGTGCTCACGTTTAGGTCAGCCGAAAGGGATAAACATGAGAATCTTATTGTGCATATTTTGGGAGCACATAAATTGAGGAACATTTTAAGACTAAAAACCAATTTGCTATCTTTATTTTAACTGGTACTTTACTCTTGTATGTATGGGGTGTTCACGTTCGGGTCGGCCAGACGGGATGAACACGAAATTTCATTATACATATTTTGGAAACACATAAATTGAGGAACATTTTAAGATTAAAACTAATTTGCTATCTGTATTTTAATTAATACTTTACTCTTATATCAATAGCATACAAGGTAAGGCAATAACCATTACCACCTAAAATATATTCTAATCTACACTCTTCACAAAAATTAAAGGAACACTTAAATTTTTTTTAAAAACTAGGCAAAATTTGAGCAGCTGTATCTTTGTTAAAAATGAACGAAATTTAAGTTAAAAAAAAAGGTTTTAAAGCTTGAAATCTCTACTTTCAGAAGATCACTATTTTCTTTAGTTTCTGTGAGTTTGGTAATTTTTACATATAGAAAATCAAGACCTGGACAAAATGGGAAATTTTTATTCTCACTTTGTGGGCCTGTCACGTGCCCAAAAAAATCCTGCAAAATTTTTTGACTTTCCAATGTGAAAGCTCGAATTTTTCCCTACAAAATCTTTTTTTGGAAAATGTTTTCTACGATTTTTTGTTACAGAGTTATCACGGGATTGATTAAAAAATGAGCATTTTGACTTTGATTGCTCATAACTCCGTTAAAAATCATCGTACCGCAATTCGCAAAATGGATTCTTAAGCTAAAACTTTGCTCTATCAAGTGGTATAATAGCCAATTTTTTCATAAAGATTTTTAGATACATTACAAGTGAGTAAAAATATCGTAAAAATTTGCAATTTTTTACTTTCTTATTTAGATCCAAAAAACAATTGTGCAGAAGCGCGTATGTCTGCGTGTGTGTATGTGTCTCATTCAGCTGAGACCCCGCGACTCGTCACTTTCGTAGTATTTTATGACTCTAAACTCATTATGAATGTGTGTGCGTACGTTTGCGCGCGTATGTGTGTATGTATGCATGTGTACGTATGTGTGCGTACATGCGTGCGTATGTGGGTGAGTGGATAGATGGTCGTAGGTGGTAAAATAAATTTTTTTCAAATTTATACCAGTATAAGCTAGAAAGACTTTTTTTTTAATAAGAAATTAATGTTTTGTGTTTTTGAAATTTGAAAAAATTCATTTTACCACCTACGACCATCTATCCACTCACGCACGCATGTACGCACGCACACACGCATACGGAACACATGCATACATACACAGAAATACAAACACGCGCGTGCGCGCGTACGCATACACAGTCATGAATGAGTTTGGAGTCATAAAATACTGCGAAAGTGACGAGTAGCGAGGTCTCAGCTGAATGACACACATACACACACGCAGGCGCACGCATGCATAACAAAGCGTAAATTTGACCGCGCAACCTCCTTGTATGCTTTGGGTAACGCTAATGCCGGCGGTATTTTTTCAAATTTTTAAAACACAAAACAATATTTTTTATCTAGCTTATGCTGACACTTACTCATCTTCAATGTATTGTCAGCGTAATTCAAAACAGTTTTTTAACGTCCGCCAAACGTTATTTTTAATTTTTTTTCCTTCATTTTCACTGAAATTAAGCAATTTCACAATTTTTTGTACGTTTTGCCCCGTAAAACCATAGTGGCCACCATGAAGAAAATCTCATAGCTATTCGGCAAATTTTTTTTAAATGTAAGGTACTTAAAAGTACAAAAAAACGTAAAGATTAAATTTTTGTTGTTGTTCTGCACAATTGTTTTTTGGATCTAAATAAGAAAGTAAAAAATTACAAATTTTTACAATATTTTTACTCACTTGTAATGTATTCAAAAATCTATAAAAAAAATTGGCGATTATACCACTTGATAGAGCAAAGTTTTAGCTTTAGGAATCCATTTTGCGAATTGCGGTACGATAATTTTTAACGGAGTTATGAGCAATCAAAGTCAAAATGCTCATTTTCTTATTCAATTCGCGATAACTCAGTAACAAAAAATCGTAGAAACATTTTCAAAAAAGATTTTGTAGGGAAAACTTCGAGCTTTTACATTGGAAAATCAAAAAATTTTGCAGGATTTTTTTGAGCACGTGACAGGCCCACAAAGTGAGAAGAAAATTTTCCATTTTGTCCAGGTCGTGATTTTCTATATGTAAAAATTACCAAATTCACAGAAACTAAAAGAAAATAGTGATCTTCTGAAAGTAGAGATTTCAAGCTTTAAAACCTTTTTTTAAAACTTAAATTTCGTTTATTTTTAACAAAGATACAGCTGCTCAAATTTTGCCTAGTTTTTTAAGAAAATTTAAGTGCTTTTAATTTTTGTGAGGAGTTTATTTTGCAAAAAGTTTAAAAGAATTTATTAATTTAGTTTATAATTTTGCGGTAATTTTCTACTAAAGTAGAACGTATTAAAATAAGGTTTTCGTCCCAACGGGTGATGTTTCTTATGCGTGATCAAGAGACGAGTGTTATTTGTTACAGTATTGCGATCTTTCCTTTTCTTTTTTTTCTTCATTTCCTTTATTATTAATTTTTTTTTAATTTTTGTTTGCACTAGTACGGCCGGCATGATTTAAAAAAATAAGACAGGTTTCCTGCGAGACACGCCGTCGAATTTAGCACAAAATGTACAAATAACACGTTAAGCGACATTTAGTTTGTTAACGCGCAGAGATATTTAATATTTCGTAATTTTATACTTGTTTGTTTTCTCCCCTCCGCCCCTTTATTTTCTGTCTCTCCTTTTTTCTTTATTTATCCCGAGGATTTTCGTACGCTCGCTACCTTGGCGAGAGCGTCCGTTTAATAGACTGATGATCTTTTCTTAAAGTACAATGTCTCTGGATTATTTTGGGACCAAAAACACGCGAGCACCTAATTTTTTGACGATGCAGTAACGAATTATAGAGCGCTGCGCGCGCGCTCCATGAGTTAATTAATTGATTTCAACCCTTTGCAGCTATATAGCACTAAATTCGAATCGTGATATTTTCTTAAAGTACAATGTCTCTGGATTATTTTGGGACCAAAAACACGCGAGCGCCTAATTTCTTGACGATGCAGTAACGAATTATAGAGCGCTGCGCGCGCGCTCCAGGGATATATTAATTAATTTCAACTCCCCTGGTAGAAATTGCCTTGCCAGCGCCACGACACTTGTCAGCGCCATGCAAGTTTGCCACGCTACAGCCTTATCCTAAAAACTAGAAAGAGCCATATCAGGGCCATGTTCGCGCCTAATATGGCATTTACATAAAATTGAACGGGCGCAGGTCTGGATTTGACTGAGTTTCTAATGCGATCCACACTTGCGCCACATTAGGTGCTGTCGAGATTCTTCTCTTTGGCTTCTAGATCAACTTCTTAATTGTTTTAGAAATTATTAACGCATGGTACGTTAAAATTGAGACAGGATTGTTTTATCTTTCACCTGCCGCGGCCGGGGTCCTTCGGCTGGCAGGGCTCTACTAATTTATCTGGCAATAAATAATAATAAATAATAATAAATAATAATAATAATAAATAATAATAAATAATAATAATAAATAATAATAAATAATAATAAATAAATGGTAAATAAATAATTTGGTTCGGCAATAAATAATAAATTAAATTTATATAAATAATTTATAAATAAAATATATAAATAAAAACAATGTTAAATAATTATTACTCTTTTTAAACTGAATGTTTTCTTAAGATGATTTTTGAAAAATTATATATTTGCGCTGATTATGACATATGTAGACTATATATAACACTTAAATCAAATTAAGAAGTAGCCGACCACGTAAGGCAGTTGACTCACGATCCAGAGGTCCCGAGTTCGATCCCACCAAGGTAAGTGTTTTTTTCAAATACGAGAAAATATTTATAATCATAGACTGCATCTTAAAAAACAAATTTAGTTATAAAATAGTAATAAAATTTCAAAAAAAAAATAATTTTTTTTTATTGTAGGTGAATATCATATAATACCGCTGCCATGTTAGCGCCATGCCAGCGCCATGCCAGCACCCACGTCAGATCTGTGGCGCTAGCGGGCAAAACGTGACGTTTCGCGGATGGCGCTTACCAGCGTGCCATGCCAGCTCCTGAAATGGCAGTGTGGCACGCTGGTCAGTGCCATGCAAGCGCCCAGTCAAAATTTCTACCAGGGTCTTTGCAGCTAGCACTAAATTTGAATTGTAATATTTTCTTAAAGTAATGATACAATGTCTCTGGATTATTTTGGGACCAAAAACACTCGAGCACCTAATTCTTTGACGATGCAGTAACGAACTTTAGAGCGCGGCGCGCGCGTTCCATGAGTTAATTAATTGATTTCAACCCTTTGCAGTTAGCACTAAATTCGAATCGTGATATTTTCTTAAAGTACAATGTCTCTGTATTATTTTGGGACCAAAAACGCGCAAGCACCCAATTTTTTGACGATGCAGTAACGAACTTTAGAGCGCGGAGCGCGCGCTCCATGAGTTAATTAATTGATTTCAACCCTTTGCAGTTAGCACTAAATTCGAATCGTGATATTTTCTTAAAGTACAATGTTTCAGGATTATTTTGGGACCAAAAACACTCGAGCACCTAATTCTTTGACGATGCAGTAACGAACTTTGGAGCGCGTCGCGCGCGCTCCATGAGTTAATTTATTGATTTCAACCCTTTGCAGCTAGCACTAAATTGGAATCGTGATATTTTCTTAAAGTACAATGTCTCTGGATTATTTTGGGACCAAAAACACGCGAGCACCTAATTTTTTGACGATGCAGTAACGAATTATAGAGCGCTGCGCGCGCGCTCCATGAGTTAATTAATTGATTTCAACCCTTTGCAGCTATATAGCACTAAATTCGAATCGTGATATTTTCTCAAAGTACAATGTCTCTGGATTATTTTGGGACCAAAAACACGCGAGCACCTAATTTCTTGACGATGCATTGCAGTAACGAATTATAGAGCGCTGCGCGCGCGCTCCAGGAATGTATTAATTAATTTCAACGCTATACAACTAGCGAGTGTTTTTGGTCCCAAAATAATCCAGAGACATTGTACTTTAAGAAAATATCACGATTCGAATTTAGTGCTAGCTGCAAAGGGTTGAAATCAATTAATTAACTCACGGAGCGCGCGCGCACCGCTTTATAATTCGTTACTGCATCGTCAAAAAATTAGGTGCTCGCGTGTTTTTGGTCCCAAAATAATCCAGAGACATTGTACTTTAAGAAAATATTACGATTCGATTTTAGTGCTAGCTGCAAAGGGTTGAAATCAATTAATTAACTCATGGAGCCCGCGCGCAGCGCTTTATAATTCGTTACTGCATCGTCAAAGAATTAGGTGCTCGGGTGTTTTTGGTCCCAAAATAATCCTGAAACATTGTACTTTAAGAAAATATCACGATTCGAATTTAGTGCTACCCGTGTGGAAATTGCGTTAGGGCTTTGATAAGGCCCCTGTTAATTTTCCCTAACTTTGTTTGGGCCCTAATGTGGAAGCCCAATAAGAACCCTTTAAGGCCGGTCACGCTTTTTCACTGAGGGCCCTTAGAGGCTAAATAATCAGGGCCTTGATAATTGCCTTATGAAATCCCTTATATTCCTCTAATCACCTGACAAAAAAAATTATTTATTTCGAAATTTTATTATTATTTTTTAACTATATTTGTTTCTTAAGATGCAGTCTATGATTATAAATATTTTCTCGTATTTGAAAAAAACACTTACCTTGGTGGGATCGAACTCGGGACCTCTGGATCGTGAGCCAACTACCTTACGTGGTAGACCACTTCTTAATTTAATGTAAGTGTTATATTTAGTCTACATATGTTATAACCAGCGCAAATATATAATTTTTCAAAAATTATCTTAAAAAACAAATTCAGTTTAAAAAGAGTAATAAAATAATAATGTTATATTTAAATGTTTTAAAAAATTTTTTTTAAGTATGAAGAATTAAAATTGTTTTACGTTGATCGAAATAACCTGAAGAGTTTTCAATTTATTTACGCCCTGATGTTTCTTTCCTATCGAAATCCCGACTAGGTTTTAAATTAAATATAATCTCTATTTTAACCCTATTCACTCCAACGTTTTTTCCGCCCCTTTAATCCTCCAACCATGCACTTTCGAGTCCCACGTGTTTTTTATAATGTTAATAGCTTTGAAAAATTCCTCAAAAATTATTATATCTTTGTACCTTCGACTAAAAATTAATGTAAATAACATTTGGAAATAATTTATTTAAATATTTTTTTACAACATTTATATGTTGACAAACACACATTACGATTCGTTTTATTTAAAAAATCATTTTTCCGGCGTGGGGGGGATTATCCCACGATAATATGTTTTTCACAAAAAAAACGACTGTTAGAAACTCGTGAGACACGAAAGGGCATGGTTGGAGTGAATAGGGTTAATAATCGCTACCTTGATCAAGTCCCATCAAGGCCCTTATTGGGTTTCCTTATTCAGGCCACACATTAATTGAGCTACCCAAAACTGATATCGCCCTACTGGGACCTAGCCTGGCAATAATGTGGAAATCCTTATTAGGGAACCCACGTTTAAGCCCTTAAAGGCCCCGAAGTTTATTAAGGTTGCCTTAACAATTTTCCACACGGGTAGCTGCAAAGGGTTGAAATCAATTAATTAACTCATGGAGCGCGCGCGCACCGCTTTATAATTCGTTACTGCGTCGTCAAAAAATTAGGTGCTCGCGTGTTTTTGGTCCCAAAATAATCCAGAGACATTGTACTTTAAGAAAATATCACGATTCGAATTTAGTGCTAACTGCAAAGGGTTGAAATCAATTAATTAACTCATGGAGCGCGCGCGCCGCGCTCTAAAGTTCGTTACTGCATCGTCAAAAAATGAGGTGCTCGTGTTTTTGGTCCCAAAATAATCCAGAGACATTGTACTTTAAGAAAATATCACGATTCGAATTTAGTGCTAACTGCAAAAGGTTGAAATCAATTAATTAACTCATGGAACGCGCGCGCCGCGCTCTAAAGTTCGTTACTGCATCGTCAAAGAATTTGGTGCTCGAGTGTTTTTGGTCCCAAAATAATCCAGAGACATTGTATCATTACTTTAAGAAAATATTACAATTCGAATTTAGTGCTAGCTGCAAAGAGTTGAAATTAATTAATATATCTCTGGAGCGCGCGCGCAGCGCTCTATAATTCGTTACTGCATCGTCAAAGAATCAGGTGCTCGAGTGTTTTTGGTCCCAAAATAATGCAGAGACATTGTACTTTAAGAAAATATCACGATTCGAATTTAGTGCTAACTACAAAAGGTTGAAATCAATTAATTAACTCATGGAACGCGCGCGCCGCGCTCTAAAGTTCGTTACTGCATCGTCAAAGAATTTGGTGCTCGAGTGTTTTTGGTCCCAAAATAATCCAGAGACATTGTATCATTACTTTAAGAAAATATTACAATTCGAATTTAGTGCTAGCTGCAAAGAGTTGAAATTAATTAATATATCTCTGGAGCGCGCGCGCAGCGCTCTATAATTCGTTACTGCATCGTCAAAGAATTAGGTGCTCGAGTGTTTTTGGTCCCAAAATAATGCAGAGACATTGTACTTTAAGAAAATATCACGATTTGAATTTAGTGCTAGCTGCAAAGGATTGAAATCAATTAATTTATCCCTTGAGCGCGCGCTCCATTGATTAATTAATTAATTTCAACACTATGCAGCTAGCACTAAATTCGAATCGTGATATTCTTTTAAAGTGCAATGTCTGAGAATTATTTTAATATTATATAATCTTGCGAGCAACTAATTCGTAGACGATCAGGTGACGGAACTTAGTGCTCAGCGCCAACGGCTGGTCTAAGTTAATTATCGTAATTGTTTTACTGTTAGCAATAAACTCAGATTTGGGAAATATATGTTTTCGATCATTTTAGTAACGAATATATTTATGCAGCAAATTTTTTAAGTGTTTGTGTCGACCGCGACGATACTGTGTTCATTATATAGTGGTATATTTAAATAAATGTTATAATCTATCAATATTTTATCGTTATTTTAGAGCACTTAATTAGCACTTAATTTAGCACTTAATTATAGTGTACTTGTCTTGTCTATAGGACCATTTTCTGATATGGGGGTGTCCAGCTTTATGGCAAGCTGGACCCCCCCATTTTTTACGCGATTTCCTGCTAAACGGTTCGAGCACCAAAATTCGGACTAGGGCATTTAATTAGCACCTAAATAGCACTAAATTTTTTACCTAGTAAAAACTTGATTTGCGCTGGTGGGGGGTCCAGCTTAATAGAGGTGAAACCAGGAGCATGCGCAGTAAAGCAGATTCCCGCCAGACCCGAGTTCAGCCAGTTTGAGGTTAGAAATAGTATAATTTTTCCACGGAAATATCGGGCTATCAGGTTGCACGGAAAGAAAGACTTAATGTCAGTCTTAACGAGCAGCAAAAAACACGCTCAAGCCTAGAACAAAACAGCCCGAAGGCAGCTTACGGCAGAAATGCAGTTGAAAGAATACGGAGCAAGAACACAGCGTGACACAACCAATACTTACGAGAGAGAGAGAGAGAGAGAGAGAGAGAGAGAGAGAGAGAGAGAGAGAGAGAGAGAGAGAGAGAGAGAGAGAGAGAGAGAGAGAGAGAGAGAGAGAGAGAGAGAGAGAGAGAGAGAGAGAGAGAGAGACTATTTGCGTGTCTTATTACATATGTCCTCCGGGGCGAAGCCCGGGTAACCAGCTAGTATATCTATGTATATCTATAAAGGAAGATGTCCTGACTCACTCACTCATCAACGCCCAGCCCAAACCCCTGAACCGAACTTTGACCAAAAGTATATGAAATAGGGGTAGAATTTTCCGGGGAGTGCCACTAAGAAGGGATTTTTAAAAATTCGAGCCCTAACGGGGTGAAAAGGAGTAAAACGTGTTTTTACAAATTCTTTAATATCGCCCAGGTCAAAGCCCTGAACCGAATTTTTATCAAAAGTATATGAAATAGGGGTAGAATTTTCCGGAGAATGCCACTATGTGTATAGTTTTGACGTAGAACTACGTCTTTCTCCGCGGTATGAGAGGTATCCACGGATGTAACGAAAATATGTCACACTTTAAACGTTTAGATCTTTGCAACTAATAATCGTATAGGTCCGCAAGCACGGCGCGACACGCCGCAGCCAATCAGCAGTGACCAGACAGCACGCAATGAGATACAATAAGCGTCACTCGTCACAAAATCCTGCATCAGCCAATCGGCAGTCACCCAGGTTACACGCGGCAGCCAATCACAGATCCAAGTAAAAGACGGTCCACATCGATCCGCAAGCACCACGCTGCGCATAGATCACACAGTATGTCGCAGCGGTAGACACAGGGCAGCCAATCAACAGTCTCCTCGATGTCATATGCTCGGAAAGCACCGTGAAGATAATAGATCGGCAACTACAGGCGCATGAGCAGCTGAGATAAGCGTCCTTTACAAGAACATCCAGTAGTTAGGTTAGACCGATGCAATGATACTCGCAACAGAAATGCTCTAAATTCAGTAGCAAGCACCAGAGAGAACAAACACACAACGTTACTTACGCAGAGAGTAAGAGTAAGATAGTGGAGGAGCGGGGACGGAACAGGGGGGAGGAAGGCGGCGAGCGGGAGGAGGGAGAGAGAAGGAGGGTGGGGAGGAGAGCAGTGGCAGAAGGGAGGGAAGCCGAGAAACGACAGAAGCAAGGAAGGCAAAGGGAGATGGCTGGAATAAAGAAAAGTGGAGGGGAAAGGAAGTGGGTTTTTGTTTCAGAGCGAAGACAGAATAGGAAGGAGGGAAGGCGGCGAGCGGGAGGAAAAAGAGAGAGAAGGAAGGAAGGAGAGAGAGCAGTGACAGAAAGGAGGGAAGCGGAGAAATGGCTGAAGCAAGGAAGGCGGAAGGAGATGGATGAATGAAAGACGAAGGGAGGGGAAATAAATGAAAGTAAGGTCGCATATGGCCAGGCCGCGTAAGGGAGTGTAAGAGATTTGGGTACTTGATTTGTAAGAGGTTTAGGTACGTTTCTCATAAAAAACGCTTTGTAAACTCTACGGAGATACACAATAAATCTACATACATATTTTCTTCAATAAAAGAAATAAAAGTATTATGATTTTAGTAATTAATTTTCTTCAAATAACATTTTTAATTTAAATAATATTTTCTTAAAAACAGCAATTATTTTCTAACATAAAAAAGATTGCCTTTTTAAATATTAATATCATAAATTTTAAATAAATATTTGATTAAATTTACGAACTGAATTTCTTTATTTGAAAAAATACATACTCTGGTTTACTAAACATGCAATTATATTAAAATAAATAAATCAAAGCTTAATGGAAAGAATAAGTTATTTCAAATAAAATAATGACTTATCTGAATATATTAAATTACTTTTTCAAGTAAGTAAATTAATTACTTGCATATAAAATAAATATATTTTTAATGTAGACAAATAATTATAAAAATCTGTAATAATAAAAAATATAAATATATATTTTTTTCAATGAAAGAAATAAAAATATTATGATTTAGTAAATGTTGGCGGGTGATAAATCAGAGTTTGTTTTATTCAGATTACTATATCGATTATGATTACGATTACACACGGTCAAACGTGCGACGTCAGAAAGAGAACTGAACTAGAATCTATAAGTATCGAAAGTAGAATGAATACACTGATAAAAAAATATTTTTCGATGAAATAAATACATTACATTAAAATATTAAATATTTTGACTTAAATAAATATTTATTTGCGCGGCGAGAGTTTGGCTCGCGCCCGCTACGCGGCGCATCGCCAGTATCATTTTCGCGTAATTAAAATTCAACATCGATTCCTATAACTAGGGCCGCTCAGCAGAGTTTCTCCAATCCCAGTGTTCTCGTTCAGGGTCGCCAGTCAGGGCGTGCTCACCCACATGTATTATTCAATTTTTAATTATAAATCTGTATAATTCTTTTTTAGGTTAAAATTCTTATTTTTCATGTAATGCTTTTAAAAATTATTTGTTCAAATTGGTCCAAACATTTTCTTTTTTTGAAAAATGGGTTTTTTAATTTAAAAATTTATTTTGTTGCTGTAGATTTATAAATTAACTTTCTTATTATATAAAAAAAATAATTTATTTTAAAAATAATATTGTTTTTTAAATTTAGTAAACATGGTTTTTATTTAAAAATAAATTTTTTTATTTTGAAAATATATTTTCTTTTGAAAAATGAGTTCTTTTATTTAAAAATATATTTTGTTATTGAAAGTTTATAAAATGTATTGCTTATTTAATTCAACTAACAATTTACTTAAACAAAAAATTACTTTTTTAACTTTAGTAATGATTTTTTTTGTTCAAAATAGCAATTTTTTTGTTTAAAAATATATTTTCTTATTACTACTGTAGAAATCAAACCTTTTAATTCATTTAAAAAAAAATTTACTCATTTGCATTATTATTTGAAAAACAAAATTTCTTTTATTTTGTAATGCGTTTTATAGTTTAAAATATTAGTTATTTAATTGAAGTATAGACTTTTTGTTTAATAAATAACATTTACTTACTTTAAAAAAATAATTTTTCTACATTACTAAATGTTTTTTTTCTTTCTAAAAATACAAATGTTTCAAATTATAAAAATAATTTTCTTGCAAATAATTAAAACAATGGTTTTCTTGATTCAAATTTCATTTTCTTGAATCTAGCAATTTTTTTTTTAGTGCACTAAAAAATACACATGTAAACTTTGTATTTAAATATCTTGTATTTCCTTGTGAAATTTAAATCAGTACAAAATTACCATTTTTAAAAAGGTAAAAAAAAGCGCCAAGTACACGCGTAGTAGTGTAACCTCAAAAAAACCTAAGTAACAAGTGGTAGACGTAATCTTTGTATTTCAAAAAATCTTGAAAAAATCTAAGCAGTAGTATCTTTATACCTCGAAAAAAACAGTGGTAATATTATACCTCAAAAAAATCTAAGTAGTAGACGTAATCTTTGTATCTCAAAAAATTTCAAAAAAACCTAAGCAGTAGTATCTTTACCTCGAAAAAAAAACAAAGTGGTATAGTTAGTATTACTTCACAAAATTATATTACCTAACTTAACTCAAATGACATGTATATCTTTTTTTTTATGACGCTGGAAAATCCTCATGGTCTTCCTCGCCTCTCGGGGGAGAGGCGAGGGGTATGCCGGACTCTTACCGGCTAAAAACCAGAGAGTGTCCCTCCCATCCCCATGAGGGGTGCGCCCGGGAACCGCTCTCGCATTGCATTCAGGCGCATTTCGGGGGATGGGGCCTTTTGGCCCCCCGTCCCTATCTTGGCGGCGAGGGACACCACCTCTCGCCGCCGACCGGCTCAGCGGGCACGACCGGGTGAGACCCCCCGATCTCACCCTACCCGCCGAGGCGGTTGGGGGGACACCGGTCCCCCCAGCCACTCCTCCCCTACGAGACCGGGCGGGCGCCCTTCGGCCCGCCCGGCCGGGTTATAAAACAAAGGGGGGAGGAGAGCGGCGGCGCCGCCGGCGCGCGCGAGCGCGCGCCGGCTCGCCGTCCCTCCGCTCCCTCTCGGCGGTCTCCTTCGCGAGCATCACTGTCTCTTAGAAGGAGACGACCGCTCCCCAGGCCTCTCTGTCCCGGACCATGGCCGCAGCCACGGCCGGAAAAGAGAGGTCCACCCCGATTTTGTCCATTAAGACCACGCGCTGCACGCCGAAAGCCGCACACTCGGCCAGGGTGTGCTGCGCGGAGTCCTCCGGGTCCCCGCAGTGGTGGCACTCGGCCGTGCGCTCCCTCCCTATGCGACACAGGTAGTCACCGAAACACCCGTGTCCGGTGAGTACCTGTGTCACGCGGTAAGTAAGACCGCCCCACGACCTGCCCGCCCAGTCGGGCAGGATCGGCTGGATCGCGCCCCCGAACGGGAGCGAGACTGTTCTGCCACTCCCGAAGGGCGTGCTGTCGGGCTTGACCACGCGCCCCGATATACCTCGGCGTGCGCGAGGGCCGCGAACTCGATCGGGGGGACACCAACCAGGACGGTGGCCGCCGCATGGGAGATCGTGCGGTACCCCCTCACCAATCGGATCGCGGATCGGCGCTCGGCTCGGTGTATTTCCGACCGAACGTACCGATCCGCGATCGCCCTGTCGGCCCATATAGGCGCCCCGTACAGAGCCACCGACCGCACGACCCCATGAAAGAGTCGGCGCACCCGCGCGCACGGGCCACCCAGGTTGGGTTGCAGGCGGCCCAACGTGGCCGCCATGCCCTCTATCCTGGAAGCAACTCCCCTGAAGTGCGCGCGGAAGCGCCACTTCGGATCCAGCGTGAGCCCCAAGTATCGCATCTCGGGGCCCACTGGGACGGTCTCGCCCCCCACCCGCAGGCTCAGGCCTCTTGGGGGCGGCGGCCCACGTCTGTGGAAGAAGACGACCTCCGTCTTCCTGGCCGCCACCTCCATGCCCAGACCTCGGATTTCGCGCACGACTATGTCCACGGCGATCTCCGCCGTGCGGGCGGCGCCTTCCCAATTCTCCCCGGTGACCACCACCGCCGTGTCGTCCGCATAGCAGACGGCGGTGGCGCCCGCGGGGAGCACCAATTTAAGCGGGCGGGTATATCCGATGTTCCACAGGGAAGGGCCTAAGACCGATCCCTGCGGAACTCCGCCGCGCACAGCCACCCGGTTCACCCGCCCATCCGCCCCCCTAACCAACAGCCACCTGTCGGAAAGGTAGGCCCGGACCATCGTCCGAAGGTAATCGGGGACGTTCAGGTCGACCATCGATTCCCCGATCACCCACCGGGGAAGCGAGTTAAAGGCAATGACGATGTCTAACGACGCCGCCAACGCCACCCCGCCCCGAGTCAGTCCTTCCTCCACGAGGGACCGCACACGGTCGATTGCGTCGACCGTGGACCGTCCCCCACGAAATCCGAACTGGTCCTCCGATAGCCCGGGACCACCCCCCCACTCCAGGTGGCGGACAAGTCGGCCGACAATGACTCGCTCAAAGACCTTGCCGATCTCGTCCAGGAGGCAGATGGGCCGATAAGCCGACGGCTGGTCCGGAGGCCTGCCCTCTTTCCTCAGAAGGACGAGGCTGGCCTCCTTCCACCTTCCTGGGAAGACGCCGCGTTTGAGGCACTCCTCAAAGAGTGCCCTCATCCGCCCGGCAAAAAATCCCGCGGTGAGCGTCATCACTCGTGCCGGGACGCCGTCGGGACCAGGGGCAGTCTTTTTGCCCCTCAGCTTCCCGACGGCGTCCGCCATCTCCTCGTCCGTGATCCCTCATTCCTGGAGCCAGTTTGGCACTGCGGGCGCAAGGACGCCCGCATTCTCCTCCCCTCCGGCGGGGAAGAGCGTGCTTAGGACCGTCTCCAGAAACTGGGAATCCATCGACGAGGTCAGCGGGGGAGCCCACGGACGCAACTTCTTCGTCACGATCCTATATGGGTGCCCCCACGGTTCCTCGTCGAGCGAACGGAGGAGCTCCTCCCACGCCTCGGTTTTGGCCCGTCTGATGGCCAGGCCTAGGAGATCCCGCGCCTCGCGGTACGACTCCCAGGCCCGGTCCACCAGGGCCGTCACCCCACGCCTCCTGGCTTTCGTGTAGCCGCGTCTGGCCCGGACCGAGGCGCGCCTCAGCGGCGATCTCCTCGGTCTACCAGTACGCGGCCCGTTTCCGAGGTGGCTTGGCACGGGGCATCGCGACGTTGCACATGGCGGTCATCGCGGCCCCGAGCCATTCCACCTCCCCGTCTATCGACATTTCCCTCCTCCCCGCCCAAGTGACGGCCCTGGCGGCCGCCTCCAGACGGTCCTCGTCCATCTGTTTGAGAGACCACCGCTTTTCGGGGCGCACGTCGCTCCGCGCAGCGGAGGGAGGGCCCCTCGCCCCCACAACCATCTCGATATAGAGATGGTCGGAGAGCGTCTCCACCTCCGAGGTGACCCTCTATTCGCTGACCACCCGCGCGGCGACAGAGTTTGCCAGCGTGATATCCACGACTGACTCCCCCTGCCACCGCACGAGGGTGCTCTTCGTCCTTCTGTTCTGCACCAGGAGTCCGAGTGTCGCCGCCTAGTCGGCGACCACCCGGCCCCTGGCGCTATCAGCCCTGGAGCCCCAGAGAGTCGAGTGGGCGTTAAAGTCCCCGGCCACGAGGACCAAGCAGCCGGGGAGTCTTCTCACCCAGTCGCCCACTTCCCCGAGGCCATCCTCGACCCTCCGAAGCTCTCAACTTGGTGGGAGATACACTCCCACCACCACGGCGGTCCCCCAGCGGACGACCACGTATCCGTGGCCACCCCCAATCCTGGTGGCAGGGGAGGAGCCACCAGTGCTCCCCCCTCTGCCCCAGATTATCGCGACCAAGGCGCGGGAGTCCGCAAACCAGTTGGGGTCGCCGGCCGGGACCCGGTACGGCTCGGCAGCGACCCCCAGCCCATAACCACGCTCCGCGAGACTCTGGACGAACAGGTCCTGCGCCCCTCAGGCGTGGTTCAGGTTCAGGTTTGTCTGGAGGAGTCGGTGCCCCATTAAACCGAGGTATTATCATCGGCTCCTCCGACGCCATTCTCCGCCTTTTCCTTGACGTGGACCTGGACATGGACGACCTCCACGTCCACGTCCATGTCCTCGTCTCCGTCATCATCATTATTGGCCGCTGCCGCCGCCGCGACCGCGGCCGCGGCCCCCACCCTCTTTCTCTGCGGGAGAGGAAGAGGGAGGGGAATCTCCTCGCCCGAGGGGCCGGCAGTCTCCGCGACCCTCGCGGCCGCGGCCACCGCCAACGCCTCCACCACCGCGAGGAGCACCCCCCCCCGGCCGCCGCCGCCGGTATCACCGTCGGAGTCCCGGTTTCATGGGGAGCCGCTGCCGCCCGAGCTGTCAAGGGGGTACCCACCTTCGGACCCACGGGCCTCCCACCGACGGGACCCGCCCGACAGGCGGGCCCCCCTATTCTGTGCCTCGCCGGGCCGCCCGAGTCCTTGCAGACCGGGCAGCACGGCGAGGAAGCACATTCCGCGGACCGGTGTCCGGGCAAACCACACCGGAAACATCGGTCCCCCCACTCTGCCCCCTCGTTAAGGCAGCGCTGGCGGACGTGGCCCAACTCCATGCATTTGTAGCATTGGAGTGGGCGTTCCGCCAGCAATTCCACCCGCGACCACGTCCACCCTATCCTGACCTTTCCGGCCTTTGACAGGGCAGCCGCGGCCGCGAGCGGGCATTTTGCCCATGCCGTCGTCAGGCTCGAGGGTCTGAGTCTAATTGGCCCCACCCTTATGTCTTTTGCGCGGCAACGCCCGGCGCGCGCAATTTCGGCCGCGACCTGCTCCTGGGTCGCCGCTTCCTGGAGGTCCCGGAGAAGTATCTCCCTAGCTTTAACGGGTCGGTCCATTTTAACACCCTCGAGATCGGAGAGGGCCGCTGACATAGCGGCAGCCAGGCGATCAGCTTTATCCGATCCCCCGGCCCCCGCCACCTCGAAGATCAAAGCGCCCGTACGGGCCTTCCTAGGCCTGAGCGCCTCGATCCCCAGTTTCGCCAGGTCGACCCTCTCCTGGGCCAGCCTCATTGCCTCCGCGTATCTCCCCTCCGCGGCCGTCAGAACGACGGCGGCCGTTTGGGGCGGCCGCGGAAGAGCCCGGCGTTTATCTTGCTGCCGTTGTTGTTGTTGCCGCTGCTGCTGCTGCTGTTTTGGTCCGCGTTGCCGCGATCCCTGCGTGAGGGCCAGGGCCTGTGAGGAAGGGTGAGGGGACTTACCTGATGGGGTTCCAGTCCTCCCCCCCGCTGCTCCCGCCCTCGAGCCCCAGTGGCTGGAGCACCTCGGGCCTGTTGACGCCGTTGTTGTGGTCCTTGCCGCTGTTGCTGTTGCTGCTGCCGCTGTTGTTGTTGTTGCTGCAGCTTCCGCTGCTGCCGCTGTTGGCCACTCCCGGGGCAGGGAGTCCTCGGCGCCTCCTTTGAAGCGGCAGCTCCTCTGGCTTTTTTGGCGGCCTTCCGCCCCACTACCCGAGCCCAAGTCTCCTCTTGGGGGGTCGAAGCCGGTGCTGGTTCCAGCGGTCTCTCCGGCGAGGGGGTGGGGGCATCAGCCTCCCCCCTCTTCCTTTTCGCCGCCCGGTGACCCCCAATCTCCGGGCCCGGCACCAGGGTCCCGTCGCCAGGGGCGCCCGTTCTCGGAGTGGGAAGCCCGGGCGTCGCGGCAAGACATGTATCCCCCGCGGCCCCAAGAGCCCCCTCCCATGTCATCGCCGCCGCCGGGCTCCCCGGTGTTTCGGGGCACGCCGCGGTTTTAAGCAGGCGAAGAGCCCTCGGTTCCCACTCCTCCCTCGTCCATCGCTCCATAAAGGTGGACAGTTGGAGGAGCATCGTCCTTCCGAAGGTACTCCTCGAACCCCTCCCGCGTCTGGGGTAGCCACGCGGGAGAAGAGGGAGTCGATGCTGTCCCCCCTCGGACGGCCCCCGCCCCCGGACGAGGCGTAACCGGGTCCCCAGTAGGCGGGCTTCCCCCGGAAGGCGGAGGATCGAGGTCCCGGAGATTGCGGAGCTCGGAGAATTTCTTCTCCAAGTCCGCGATTCTCCGGTCCCTCTCTCGCACCTGTCTCTCCAATGCCTCCACCTTCCGGCGGAGGACCTCAGTTTCCCGGCCAGACCCGACCACGGGGGCGCCAACCGTCCTCGCCGAGAGAACCTTGGCCCCCGCCCTGCCAACCAGGGCCGCCATACGAAGGTCCCTCTTCGACGTGCCGGACAGGTGTTGGCACGCGTACGCCAGATGGTCCACCCTTTCGGCGTGCTTCGCGATTTTTTTGGCGATGAAGGAGGACTCCTTCCCCGCCATCTGTTCCTCCAGCTCCGTCACTAGAGGCAAGTTCCGGGCCGGCGGGGCGGCACCGGCCGCGGATGTCGGCACCTTCTCCCACCGCGTGGAACCCACCTCGCCGACGAGCTCGTCCGCCAGGCGGGATCTCTCCTCGGCCAGTTCCTTCTGTGCTTTCAAGCTGCGGACGGAGGCCCGCAACTTCTTCACCTCCATTTTCCTGGCCCTTGCGACGGAGTCCTTCGGGTCCTTCGGGGGAAACTCCGGTCCCCCTCGTCGCCGCTTCCGCCGGAGGAAGAGGAGACGGAAACCGTTTCCCGCTCGTCGTCGTCCCTAGCACCGGTTGAGGCGCGGGACGAAGAAGACTCCGTCCGCGCCCCCGGGCCCCCCCCTACGGCACAGAGGCCCGTATGGCCTCCGACCGAGGGTCTTCCCCCCCGTCGTCCCGTCGACGTCTGTCGTCGCCGTCGTAGTCGTGGTCGTCGCAGACACACGTTCCCCCGGAGCCCCTGCGGTGCAGGCTCCGGGTAGCCCATCGTTTGATGAAGACAAGAGGTTAGCTGGGACGATACCAGCCTCAAGCCTGCCACTGGAGGTCCGAATCCCCTGCGGCGGTATGCTCTTTTCCGTGGGTGTGCCTACCATGATTGTAATATGTTTGAGGGGGCTGCCCTCGATTGTCTGAAACTCCGGCCGTCGGGCCCAGACCCGGGAATACGTCCCGGAGGCCCCGACGGTCCCACCCGCCTGACCCTGACCCAGGAATACGTCCTGGCGGCTCCGACGGGCGTCTCGTCCAACACACACACCATTCATTCCGGACCACGCTCGCCGGGACCGATCCCGGAGTACATCCGAGCGGTCCCCGCGGGCGCGGCCCCACATCCATACGGACGACACAAAGGAGGGCGGAGGAGGGGTCCCGAAGGCCCCGCTCCCGCCCAGGACGTCACACACGCAACGATAAACGGGCTTGCGCCCACCACCGACCGTCGGACCCAGGCCCGGAAATATGTTTCGGCGGCTCCGAACGGTCCCGCCCATCAGGCCCCAACCCCGGAATAAGTCCGGGTGGCCCTGATGGTCGTCCTGACCTCGGGCGCGAGGGGACGTCCGGCCGCGCCCGCCCGCGCCGCCCCGGCGCGAGAACGTCGAGTCCGGGAGGCCCCCGATGCGGGTAGTCTCCGCGCCCGTTGGACTCCCCGAGGGGAGTCAACGGGACGGAGCCCCGCCAAGCTCCGTCGATTCCAACTCGCCCCAAGGCGAGTCGGTGTCGATCGTGACAGCAAGCTGCCCTCGATGCGACAACCCAAAGGGAATCGGCGAAGGGGGGAGGGAGCCCCCGCCACGACGACCCGTCCGCAGGCGGCGCCGACCCACGCGCGCCGTCGCCCCCCGCCCCTACTCCGGCCGCGCCGGGACCGCTGAGAGGTACTAATACTCCCTGGGACCGCTCCAAACGGAGCACCTCCGCTTTCCACGGGGCCTACGCCTGGGGACAGGCCTGTCCCGTGCCTACGCGGCTATAAATGGCGCCCCCTGGTAGGTTTCCTCTCTAGGGTTCACTCTCCCCGGGTGAGGGTGGCTTTTAAGGCGACCACAGTCGCCCGTGACAAAGGCCGGATCGGGTCCACGCATTTGCGACTCCCCTTTCACCAATGATGGAGTCACGCGCCCTACGGCTCATTGCCCGGCTCGGGGTCCTCGGGGTAGCTAGGGCCCCGTCTGCGTGAGAGAAGGGAGGCGCCCACACCCGTCCCAACCGCCCTCCGCAGTCCCTGAGTTACTCGGGTATCTCGGGTTTGCAAACGCCCGTACCGCTGGGGTTGAGGGATTGCTCCCTCGCTCCCAACGGCCCCTGAGGGGAGTGACATTTATATCTAACCTAAGTGGTAGCTTTATATATTTTTTACAAAGTTTTGTTACCTAACTTAACTCAAGTGACATGTATTTCAAAAAAAGATGTGAAATCTTTAAATTAAATTGCGTCAATTGTAAAGAGAATATGTATATTGCTTTGAAAGATAATTGTTACGCAACTACTTTAAAGAAATAAAACCCAAGTGGTATCCTATTCAAGGGTCTTCCTATTCTAAACCCAAGTGATAATAGCTTCTTAATTCTCTTCAACAAATTAATATTACAAAGAATCACACATTTTAATTACAAAGAATTAAAGAAGTAACGGTACAAAATAAAAATATTTAATTAAAACAAAATAAATAAATTTTTCTTGTGAAAAAACTTGGCGCTGCTAGACTTTGAAATTTAAACATTAAAATTTAAACATTAGTACTAAGATTTTTTATTAAATAAAAAACAATAAACATAATTTAGGGAAGAATGCGACAGGAGTAAAAAAGCAGCGTCAAGTTTTTTTACAAAAAAAATTTATTTATTTTGTTTTAATTAAATATTTTTTTTTTGTACCGTTACTTCTTTAATTCTTTGTAATTAAAATGATTCTTTGTAATATTAAAAATTTGTTAAAGAGAATTAAGAAGCTATTATCACTTGGGTTTAGAATAGGAAAACCCTTGAATAGGAATACGAAGATACCACTTGGGTTTTATTTCTTTAAAGTAGTTCGTAACAATTATCTTTCAAAGCAATATACATATTCTCTTTACAATTGACGCAATTTAATTTAAAGATTTCACATATTTTTTTGAAATACATGTCATTTGAGTTAAGTTAGGTAATATAATTTTGTAAAAAAAATATAAAGCTACCACTTAGGTTAGATACATGTCACTTGAGTTAAGTTAGGTAATATAATTTTGTGAAGTAATACTAACTATACCACTTTGTTTTTTTTTCGAGGTAAAGATACTACTGCTTAGGTTTTTTCGAGATTTTTTGAGATACAAAGATTACGTCTACCACTTAGATTTTTTTGAGGTATAATATTACCACTGTTTTTTTCGAGGTATAAAGATACTACTGCTTAGATTTTTTCGAGATTTTTCGAAATACAAGGATTGCGTCTACCACTTGTTACTTAGGTTTTTTTGAGGTTACACTACTACGCGTGTACTTGGCGCTTTTTTTTACCTTTTTGAAAAAGGTAATTTTGTACTGATATCATGCGTTTTGTAGTGTTATGCATCTTAGAAACAGTATTTTGCGAGATTTTTCGAGATACAAAGATTACGTCTACCACTTGTTACTTGGGTTTTTTGAGGTATAATACCACCACTTTTTCTTCTTTTTCGAGGTAACAACATATAAACTACTACGCGTGTACTTGGAGCTTTTTTTACCTTATTGAAAAAGGTAATTTTGTACTGATTATCTATTACAACAAAATTAATAAATATAAGATATTTTACATTATTATTTCAATTATTAATTTATTATTACAGAAAGAATTTAATTTCTTTTAAATTTAATTTTTTCTATAATAAAGCTAATGAATACTGATCAGACGAAAAATGTAATATTTTATGATATGAGAATATTTTAATGATGTTCAAATCCTTTTAAAGATTAACGACAACAATATTGCCGTATTGTTTATTAATATCTTAACATAATTGTTCATATGTAACAATTCTTTTTTATTTATTTACGTTGTTTCAAACAAATAGTGTCGTAAATAGCCTTAAAAATGTACATATTATTAAAATATTGTACGACGATATGTTTTAACTTATTACACTTGGGAAGTTGTGTTTAAAACAAAAGTCAATTTTTAATGTACTATATGGAACAAACGTCTAAAGAGCGTGAGAACAATGTATACAAATATATGTAGGATGCGTGGAAGTTAGAGAGAGCGAGAGAGAGAGAGAGAGAGAGAGAGAGAGAGAGAGAGAGAGAGAGAGAGAGAGAGAGAGAGAGAGAGAGAGAGAGAGAGAGAGAGAGAGAGAGAGAGAGAGAGAGAGAGAGAGAGAGAGAGAGAGAGAGAGAAAGAAGTGACGTCGGTAAAGAGGACCGACTTCGTTCGCTCGAGGCGGCGGCATCGTTTGTAAGAGGCGGCGATACCGTTGACAAGATTAGCGACTTTCGGCGTCGATTGATGGCGGCGACTGAAATGAGAGATGTTTTCCGAAATAAAAAATAAAAGTAAAGCGTTTGGGCGACCGCGCTCAGTCTGAATCTGTCTAGCGAAGAGAGCAGATCGATTTTGACGAGCTAAGAGCGTAGCGAGTGAGCATTGTAAGAGACTGTAGAGTGTTACATTGTATTCCCGATTCTTCTGGCCATTACTCTATAATTTTAATAAACTTTTTATAGAACCTATATCCCTACATAATTTGGGAGCTCGTCCGGGATACGGCCAGCGCGGTTTGAAATACAAGTTTCGGGAAGTGACGAGAGACAATATGAGATTAGCGAGGAGTCAAGACGATATAAGTGAAAGGAGTGCAAGTGACTTAAGTGACTTAACAGTCGTGCAATTGAAAGAGAAACTAAAAGAGCTGGGATTATCCTGTTCTGGTTCGAAAAACGAGTTAGTGTTACGATTACACAAAGCTGTGTCTTTCGGTATGAGGACGGATACGCAGCAAGAAACTCAGACGGCAGAAGGTGCAGAAGGTGCTGTCGGCGGGAGAACGGACGAAAGAAGCAGGATGGATGGGCAACAGGAACATCGTTCTCGTGATACGCGTGCCCTGGAAATAGAGTTAGAAGTATTGAGGCGAGAGCTCGAGTTACTAAGGAGGCAATCACAATCGGTTGTTCGTACACCAGACGCACGTGTTGAAGCAGAGCCCAGGCTAGTACAGTCAAGGATTACTATCAGTGCCATAGCCGAACTTCTTGCTACATTCGACGGTACGATGAATAATTTCGATACCTGGCAAACGCAGTTAAGAATGTTAAAGCGGACCTACCGGCTGGACGACGAATACACGAGAATACTGATCGGTATGCGGCTAAAAGGAAAGGCGTTAGAATGGCTGCATTCGAAACCCGAACTCGTGGAAATATCTGTGGAAGCTCTACTCAGTGAACTCAAGGTCATGTTCGACCATCGGCCAAGCAGAATAGTCCTACGCAAATAGTTCGAGGAACGTACGTGGAAAAAAGGCGAGACATTCAGTGATTATGTACACCAGAAGATTATTCTCGAAAATCGCATACCAATTGAAGAAGAGGAACTCGTCGAATATATCATTGACGGCATACCCGACCGTGCATTGAGGGACCAGGCACGACTTAGCGGTCTCGATACGAGAGCGGCATTACTGGAGGCGTTTGAGCGAATCACGCTCTGGGATAAAAAATATCCAGCGACGAAGAACGACGAGGGGAAGGCGCAGTTGCGGGCGAAGACGGACAAGAGCAGCGAGAGCGGAAAAAGTGATCGCAAGGAGGCGTCATCTAATGAAAAGAAGCGGTGCTTCAACTGTGGTTTACCCGATCATCTTGGCAAGGACTGCCCGACAAAGGAAAGTGGCCCAAAATGTTTTAAGTGCGGAGAACGAGGACATATTGCGTCAAAGTGCCCAGGAAAACAGGGTGATGTAAAAATTAGCTATGTTGTAACGCAGGTAGCTCAGACAAAATGTAGTAAAGAAGTTGCGGTAAACGGTTATAATACCATCGCGTTAGTTGATACCGGAAGCGATCTATGTATTATGCGCGCAGATCTATATACCGATATAGGATCTCCCCCGTTGGAACACAAAGAAACGCGGTTTAGTGGCATAGGATTAAAAGAAAACGTAGCGCTCGGAGAATTTCGTGCTGAATTAACGGTGGATAAACATTCATATTCTGTTCTAATACGAGTTGTCGATAATGATGTGATTAGTCATAAGTTTCTCATTGGCATCGATTTTTTGAATACGGTCGAGTTGTGCATAAAAAACGGAAATGTGTTAATCAGTCCCGTGGAGGAAACGGTAGAAAAAAGTCGTGAAAAATTGCCTGAGATATTTCAAATAAATTTAAGACGTGAAGAAACTGACGAAATAGATCTAACGAATATTGCGAATAATAAACATCGGTCAGCCATCAAAGATATTATTAGTAATTATTCTCCTGATAAAGTTAGAGAAACCGATGTTAAAATGTCAATTATTTTAAAAGACGAAGAGCCGGTGTATCAAAGGGCTCGGCGATTATCTCCGATCGAAAGAGAAAAAGTAAACGTGCATATTAGCGAGTGGCTACGAGATGGCATTATACAGCCTTCTCTCTCTGACTACGCGAGCCCGGTAGTTCTAGTCAATAAGAAGGATGGAAATTCAAGGCTATGTGTCGATTACCGACAACTTAATAAAAAGATTGTGCGTGATAGATTTCCACTTCCCCTTATTGAGGATCAATTAGATCTTTTGCAAAACGCGAGGTACTTCAGCACGCTAGATTTGAGAAACGGGTTCTTCCACGTTCCCATAAATAAGAATAGTCAGAAGTACACGGCTTTTATAGTCCCCGACGGACATTATGAATTTTTAAAGGTACCATTCGGACTTTGTAATTCACCTTCAGTGTTTCAGCGATTTATTAATGCGACGTTTAGCGATGCGATACGCGATAAAATAGTTTTAACCTATTTAGACGATTTAGAATAATCCCCTCCGAGAGTGAAGACGTAGGAATAAAAAATCTCGAAATTATACTGAGAATTGCGAGCGAGGCAGGATTAAATATAAATTGGCGTAAATGTTGTTTTCTACAAACTAGAATAGAATTTCTCGGTCATATAATAGAAGATGGCAAAATATATCCATCCGAGTGTAAAATTGAAGCAGTGCGCAAATTTCCAGAGCCGATTAATATTAAGCAAGTGCAAAGTTTTCTGGGATTGAGCGGATACTTTAGAAAATTTGTGCCGAAATATTCCATTATAGCGCGCCCGTTAACCAATCTGTTGAAATCGAATGCGATGTTTCGTTTTGGAGAAGAAGAAAAAAGCGCGTTTATTAATTTAAAAAATATTTTGTGTGATAAGCCCGTGTTATATTTGTATAGAGTAAACGCGAATTACACACAGACGCGTCAATTGACGGCTACGGTGCGATCCTTTTACAGAAGAGCGATGTAGATAATGCACTTCATCCTATATATTATTCCAGTGGCAAAACTACGCCTGCTGAGCGGCGATATACGAGCTACGAATTAGAGGTACTCGCTATTGTCAAAGGTCTAATAAAATTTCGTGTTTATTTATTAGGGATCCCCTTTAAGATAGTAACAGATTGCCGTGCGTTTACATTAACGATGCATAAAATAGACTTGTGTGTGCGTGTGGCACGTTGGGCGCTTCTCTTAGAGGAATTCGATTATACTATCGAGCACAGACCCGGAAAAAATATGATGCATGTTGATGCGTTGAGTCGCAACCCCCTTCCAGTTTGTATGATCTTAGACGAACGCGATAGTTTGACGATAAAATTTAAGCAAACGCAGCAAGACGACAGCGACGTAAAGAAAATATTTGATGCGGTGAAAGAAGGAAATATTGATAGCTACGTGATAAAAAATGATTTATTATTTAAGAAACATAACGCGGATATATTATTAGTTGTTCCTAAGTCGATGCGTACACAAATTATTAAACAAGCGCACGAGCGAGGTCATTTTTTGGTGGCGAAGACTGAAGCGTTATTATTTAAAGATTATTATATACCAAATGCGAAACCAAAGATTGAAAAGGTGATAAAAAACTGTGTGACTTGCATTTTGGCGGAAAGGAAACAAGGCAAGCAAGAGGGATATTTAAATACCATAGAGAAAGGTGAGCTGCCTTTAGACACGTATCACGTGGATCACTTAGGGCCATTGCCCTCCACTAAGAAAAATTATAAGCACATTTTTGCGGTTGTCGATGCATTCGCGAAATTTATATGGTTATATCCGACTAAAACTACAAACGCGGCGGAAGTAATAGATAAGCTTAAAAAACAATCAGTGATTTTTGGTAACCCGCGGAGAATAATTTCAGACCGTGGTAGCGCATTTACATCTAAAGAATTCGAGGATTATTGTACAACGGAGCGCATAAATCACATATTAACTACGACCGGAGTTCCGCGAGCAAACGGTCAAATAGAGCGTATGAACCGAATTCTTATACCATTGTTAACTAAATTGTCGGACCCTAAACGAGAAGAATGGTTCAAATTTCTTAATTTAGCTCAACTATATTTAAATTGTACGTTTCAGAGAAGTATTGGTACTACACCATTTTATTTAATGTTCGGAGTACACGCGCGTATGCGGGATGATCCCCATATCCGAGAATTGTTAGAAAAAGAATGGATTGACGATTTACAAAACGATCGAAGCGATTTGCGCAAACAGGCGAGAGAATGCATAGCGAAAGTTCAGCGTGAGAATCGATTAACTTTTGGAAAAAAGCGTAAAGCGGCTACGAAGTATAGAGAGGATGATTTGGTAGCGATAAAACGTACGCAATTAGGCCCTGGCTTAAAATTAGCTAACAAATATCTAGGTCCGTATACTGTAACGAGAGTGTTGCGAAATGATCGATATCTTGTACAGAGAGTGGGTGAACATGAAGGACCGATGAAGACGTCAACATCCGTTGACCATATGAAACCGTGGGTAGATTTTGTAAGCGATAACTCCGATGACGAAAGCAAAGACGAAGACATTCGGGGACGAATGTCCTTGCAGAATGGCCGAATGTAGGATGCGTGGAAGTTAGAGAGAGCGAGAGAGAGAGAGAGAGAGAGAGAGAGAGAGAGAGAGAGAGAGAGAGAGAGAGAGAGAGAGAGAGAGAGAGAGAGAGAGAGAGAAAAAAGTGACGATCGGTAAAGAGGACCGACTTCGTTCGCTCGAGGCGGCGGCATCGTTTGTAAGAGGCGGCGATACCGTTGACAAGATTAGCGACTTTCGGCGTCGATTGATGGCGGCGATTGAAATGAGAGATGTTTTCCGAAATAAAATATAAAAGTAAAGCGTTTGGGCGACCGCGCTCAGTCTGAATCTGTCTAGCGAAGAGAGCAGATCGATTTTGACGAGCTAAGAGCGTAGCGAGTGAGCATTGTAAGAGACTGTAGAGTGTTACATTGTATTCCCGATTCTTCTGGCCATTACTCTATAATTTTAATAAACTTATTATAGAACCTATATCCCTACATATATTTCTATGCAATTATTCTATTTATTGATTTCTAACGTAAATCTTCGTTTCTTGAGAGGAAATTTGATAACAATTTTCACATTACATAGCTTCTACAACGGCTTTCGATATTTTGTCTGCACCCACACTCTATACATTCTCAGCTGTATACCTCTGTTAACTTGCAGTCTTTTGTCTATGAAGTTTTGTTCTTCAATGAAGCCATTACCGGCAAACAATTTTCTAATATCCTTTGGAACAATGGTTATTTTAATACAATGAGTGTTAAAGAAATAATTTTGTGGTAATTTTTGGTAAAATATTATAAAACATTCAATGGACTACAGTAATTATAATTTGGAAATAGCAATATATCACAATATTAATTCTACAGCATTAAAATATATTGAAATTTCAAGAATGTTTACATACTTTGCAAAAAAAGTATACTTTGGTGCCATCTCCACGCACGTAGAAATTCTCGCTGAGACAATTGCCTTTCTTAAATCTTAATTGTACTAAATCGTGTCTGCCATAATCACGAAATAAAATTATTCCACCTGGTTTCAGATATCTATACATTTGCCGTACAACATGTTGCATCCTATAAAATATCAAAGAGTGCATCAACTTTCTTTTCTATGTCTCTCTTCTCAAATAAGTTTTTAATTTGCTATTTTTCACATATTCATATTACTGGTTGTTCGAGAGCGCGCGTCGGTAGCGCGAGATAGCGCGAGGAGAAGACGACCACAAAAAAAACAGCAAGTCCAGTTTACACAAAATAAAGAGCAGTATATTCAACACTTATTTATACAACTTCTTTCAGGTGAAATGCCGTGAACGCGCACAGATGTAAAGCGGCAAGAAGCAAGCGAGTCGCGAGTGCGAAAGCGAGCGCGGGTTGCAAGGCGCGAAGCGATGCAACGCGGTGTACCACGCGGAAACTAGCGGTGATCGATATACGAAGCGGGTGATCTGCGAGCGAACTTGAACTCGCGGCGCAGCGGCGGTTCTTTTATCGCCTCCGAGGCGAACTTCTTTCCCGGCAATTTTCTCCGAATTTCTGGAGGGTGATTGGCCGTCGGAGGCCGACGTCACCGTGCTGACGTCACTAATTTCACGTGGCGACCCGACGGGGTCGTCACCTGTTTTCGCGTGCTTTGTGTATAACATGGATCGTTCCTTTGTTCTAGCGTTGCCGTTTGACCTTATTTGCGCGGCCGGTGAGCCGGGGCTGTGTTGTTGTTAACAATCAGCGAACTTTTCGGAATGTACGAACGATCCATGCTATAACCTGACGAAGATAATTTTATTAGAAGCACAAGTATTGATGCGCTTATTTCTTGCAAAGAGTGCTTGCACTTCCATGCAATCGAACGCGATTTATAATAGTCGCGATCTCAAACATTCCCGCCCGCTTCGTCATGCTTGACGAAACAAGACGGTGTGTTCGATGGCTCGCTCGATGAGGCGCCCGACGTCGCGGTAACCGAATCGATATGCGATCAATCTACATGAACGCGATTTCGGCGCGTGGTGCAGGCGAGCACCGGCGGCGCGGTGCGCCTGCGCATTGTCACAACGTGCGGTGATTTCGAGCGAGACACATAAACATTCGCGATATACGTAACGCGAATTCGGTGCCTCGTGAAAAGTGAATTCGTGTGTTGCACAAAACGTTAAGTTGAGGCGGAAAACCGAAATACGCGGTTTAACATTGGCAGAGAGCCGAGACAGACGAATACAGGAATAAGTAACGCGAACGTGAAAAATTGCAGGAGGAAGGCCGATAAGACAATAAAGTGACAGCGAGTGTCGGTGATCTCATTCGTCGGCGGCGGCTTCGAGGCGATTTTTATGGTCGCGGTGGATCGGGGCTCCCGCTTGCGGCGGCGCGACGGCGGAAGGCGACGACGCGCGAAGCACGTGGTGATCACGTGCATCGTCGCAAACGTGATTTCGTGCGTATCGTAAGTTGCGAAATTGCGAGTAAGTACGTGAGTGAATCACCGTGTTAAACGCGAATGCAGTGATCAGTGAAGGGAGCACAGTGCATCGTGATCGCAGGAAGTAGGGGCAGAAGGCCACGAACAATCGCTTGTCGCCCACGCAAACGACAACCGCGAACAGTGAACAGTGAATGAGTGAAATTCGGCAAGTGCAACTTGATATGACGTGAGTATCGCGATGAGTGAGTAACGCAACAAGTGACATTTAGTAATGCGAGCAAACGGATGGAAATGCACAAGCGAAGACGAACTAAAATATGCGCGAGAAGCCGGACAGAAATGCAACGATGCAGCGAGGAGACTCGACAGAGGGTGTAAGGCTCCGTCTCAATCCTCCCGACGGCAGATTGCACGCCGACTTTCCGCTCAGGCAGCTCGGCGTCGGGAATCTCATCGCTCTAGTCCGGCCATCAGGTTCGGTTCCCCAGTAGTCACGCTGGGCCCGTCCGTCTCCGGGGATGGCCGATCAGCTCGCTGAGAGCAATCCCCCGGGAAGCGCAGTTGGCCGGGTTGTCTCGTTCGGGGGGATTGGAGCTGTGGACAAACTCAACGAGTTGCGAGCAAGTCGCGATGACTTGGTGAGTGAGGTGGCAGTGAAGGTGAAGTCGCGCGGTTTCCGAGAGAACATGTCTCTTAGTTTCAGTGACCGTGCGCGGACGAATCAAAACCGAAAGCTGACCGTCTGTGGGATGACAACGGAGACCGAGTGTGGAGCGACTGTCATTCTGCCAAGCGTGTAAAGCGCGTCGAAGACGGTGTTTCTGATAGATCTCGTCGCGGATATCCTCGGAGTTCGCGACTCCCTTGCACAGCGGGAGCCCGCCCGCCGTGCAGAGTTCGCGCACTTCGTTGTGCACGGCGGTCGCGTGGTCGACGTGCTTGCGGGGTGCGGCGAGGTTCTTCAGCGGCGAAGAGACCGGCTGTCGGACGACGTACCGGCCAGCGGAGGTGCGCTCGTGGGTGCGCATGGAGAGTCGCTTGCACTCCTCTGTCTCGGGAGTGAGCGTGGTAATCGCACGCGGACGAAGTCGATGGCCGAGAGGGTGATGTTCGCTTGACCTATCCTCCTCAGGTTTTCGACGGCTCTGGAGATGCGTCCGAAGAGTTCATGTTGGCCGCTTATCATGGAGCTCTGGTCAAGACTCATGGTGTCTTCTTCTTGTGAGGCACTCCCGAATTCGCGGTTGCCGATGATGATCCGGCTTGAAGGACCAAAAATGTTCGAGAGCGCGCGTCGGTAGCGCGAGATAGCGCGAGGAGAAGACGACCACAAAAAAAACAGCAAGTCCAGGTTACACAAAATAAAGAGCAGTATATTCAACACTTATTTATACAACTTCTTTCAGGTGAAATGCCGTGAACGCGCACAGATGTAAAGCGGCAAAAAGCAAGCGAGTCGCGAGTGCGAAAGCGAGCGCGGGTTGCAAGGCGCGAAGCGATGCAACGCGGTGTACCACGCGGAAACTAGCGGTGATCGATATACGAAGCGGGTGATCTGCGAGCGAACTTGAACTCGCGGCGCAGCGGCGGTTCTTTTATCGCCTCCGAGGCGAACTCCCTTCTCGGCAATTTTCTCCGAATTTCTGGAGGGTGATTGGCCGTCGGAGGCCGACGTCACCGTGCTGACGTCACTAATTTCACGTGGCGACCCGACGGGGTCGTCACCTGTTTTCGCGTGCTTTGTGTATAACATGGATCGTTCCTTTGTTCTAGCGTTGCCGTTTGACCTTATTTGCGCGGCCGGTGAGCCGGGGTTGTGTTGTTGTTAACAATCAGCGAACTTTTCGGAATGTACGAACGATCCATGCTATAACCTGACGAAGATAATTTTATTAGAAACACAAGTATTGATGCGCTTATTACTTGCAAAGAGTGCTTGCGCTTCCATGCAATCGAACGCGATTTATAATAATCGCGATCTCAAACACTGGTATTTATATAATTTATACCACTTTTTATTATTTTTGTAATATAAAATGTTTTTAAATAAATATATGTATTTATGTATATATTCATCTAACTAAATTTAGTTAGACTAAATAAATAAATATATATATATATACATATAATACTAATAATTCTAGTAATATAAGACTTACTTATCAGGATGAATGGCAGACAATATGAATATAAGTACGATGATATCTAGACTTTCAGGCTCGAAAGGAGTCGTCCATGTTTCCTGAGTTACATCCAGGACAAATGCTTTACACCTAAAGCGGACAATTGTAATTTACATCCTATAGACTCTATTAGACAATGTTAAATAAATTTAAATGAGTTCTTAGAACACTTTACTTATCTACATTATAAGTAGGATTTTGTTGTAATATATCGATGGCTTTCGCCGAAAAATCACAACAATTGAGTCTGTATTAATACATGAATATAGGAAAAACAGTGTTTCCTACGCCACATTCTATTTCCAATATTCTACAGTTGTCTTTACATGGTAAATCGATCATTTTTATGTGTTTATCTCCATAGTTTTTATTTTCGTCCGTAAGTGCAACTCTCATGGGCCTTAATGTGTCTTGCTTTACGGTATTGGGCGCTAATTCTGGAAACTCAATCAGTGACCAATGTCTGTCCTTAAAAAACCTGAAATAATAAATAAAATATATAAAAATTTAGGATAAAGTTCCGAAAACGGCCCACCTCCGATTTCGATGAAACTTTGTAAAAAGCTTAGTTTTGAGTTAAAATGAAAGCCCTTAAAAGGAATTTTGGCGACTCCTATGATAAAGCTATTTTTTAAGATGAAATGAGATAAAAGTTGCCAACAAAGGTATAGCTTTCGTTAAAGCAGAGCACACACACACGTGTGTATGTCCTGCTTTATAGAAGTTGTGATTTTCGTTAAAGCAGGGCACACACACGTGTGTATATGTCCTGCTTTATAGAAGTTGTGATTTTTGTTAAAGCAGGACATACACACGTGTGTATATGTCCTGCTTTATAGAAGTTGTGATTTTTGTTAAAGTATATTCAATTTATAACATCCCGTACAATTATGAAGGTCTTCGTATATTTTTTATCATTTCCCACGTGGATCAGTGGCGCGGTTTAATAGCATTCAATTCTTTAAAGCGCGTCACCTAACCCACGTGGATCAGTGGCGCGGTTTAATAGCATTCAATTCTTTAAAGCGCGTCATCTAACCTACGCGGGATCAGTATATATTCAATTTATAACATCCCGTACAATTATGAAGGTCCTCGTATATTTTTTATCATTTCATCTTTAAAAATAGCTTTATCATAGGAGTCGCCAAAATTCCTTTTAAGGACTTTCATTTCAACTCAAAATGAAGCTTTTCACAAAGTTTCATCGAAATCGGAGGTGGGCCGTTTTCGGAACTCCACCCAAAATTTATCACGCTGATCGAATAAATAATATTCAATTGATTATCTAATATTCTAAATAATTTAAGACACAGAGAAAATGTTTTTCTTAGGGTCTGTTCCGTTTCACGCATATGCGCGCATTTTCTATAGCAAACATTACGTATGCTATAGATAAATGCGCGCATATGCGTGAAACGGAACGGACCCTTAGAGTGTACATACCCGTTATTGTGTATTTCATAAAACTTGTCCCAATATTTATCCGCTACAGTTTCATATTTAGAGATTGCTCAGATGACATCGTAACAATAGAATTCTCATTCACTTTCTGTTGCGCTAACTTGTCTTGTTCCTCGTCCCATGTGACGTTATCCCTTTTAGAATAGCAAAAACAATAAAATTCTCATTCACTTTCTGTTGCGCTAACTTGTCTTGCCCATGTGATGACGTTATCCCTTTTAGAATAGCAAATATTCAACAATTAAGCAAACTATTCAGTAGATATATTGAAAACAAAATATATACTTTACTCTATAATTTTATGCTCAATATATGAGATATAACTGAATGTATTAGCAATTCTAAACAGATATGTATAAAATTAGGTAATTAATTCAATAAATTCTAATAATATTTAACGAAATAAATACTCAAATAGAAAATGTGATGATCATGTGCTTATTAAATCCGATTGTCTTGACTAAATTGAAAACAGAATAGATGCATGCTCCGTGGGGAAACAAGGAAAATAAAAATTAAGCATGAAATACTGAATATAATATAGTAAAATATAGAATAATAGATATATATATTAAGGTAAAACATTTATTATAATTACATAATAATATAATATAAAACAATTACCTTGAATTAATCGTCGCATCGCGTAAAGAGTCATCACGGTCGGTATCGCTCCGACATAGGTTAAGTTAGTGCTGGTCTACAACCTTGCTTTAAAGAATATTTAAGCTCTAAGCCGTAAGAAATTGACCAATCACAATCGAGTATTCTCCTCACATTCCATTGTGATTGGTCAATTTCTTACGGCTTAAAGCTTAAATATCCTTTAAAGCAAGGTTGTAGACCAGCGCTTAAGTGAACTGACGTGACAGCGCGCTGAACGCACTATCTACACCGCGCGCAGTATACACACGTATGTACATACGTATGAACACACTACCTGCACTGCGCGAAAGCGCCGCCAGTGGCGAAAAAGTGAAAGTTACATTTCTCTGATCACGTGATCTCTCTCTATATATATATATATTATATCAGCGTTAGTAGAAGTAGTATCTTAATAAAAAATTTTCAACATTTTGATTTTGCATCGCAATATCTCCGCTCGTAGGGCACGTAGCGGAATATTAAAAGAGTACAAAAAGTAGTGCAAATTGAATCATATTTAATTGCCTGCTCATTAAATATAAAGTGCAAACACATAGAAATTGTATATTTTTCTATACTTAAATGCAATAGGAAGAAATAATTAAACAAGTATCCTTGCATAGGAATATATTATGCATAATTTTTACAAAACATATTTAACCCTTAAACACATATGTTGGGTATGCCATACCCGGTCGGTTCTTTAATCACGTGCCATTTCGAAACGGTTGACGGTAGCGGTCCGGTATGGGCGTGTAAAAAAACTTTGAGGTTTCGTCTTGAACGTCGAATTTGAAACAGCGTCAAACTCGCCGTAGAAACCGAGCAAAAAGGTAAGAAAGTTTGTTTCGGTTATGCCATACCCACGTTATGTGTTAGTGGAATTTTCTGAGATATTTTATTTTATTTATTAACCGCAATGTATCAGATAATTTGAGGTTATAATCTTACAATACGGATTATTTCAAGTTGTTATTTCATTTATATACGATGTACAAATGTTTGAAATGCGAATTGCCAATGTGCAAATTACACACGGCAAAAATATGTACTCACTGCTCGGTATAATAAATTTCATTTTTTTTATAAAAATAAATTACTTTCAAAGAATTATATTGTAGTTTTAAATTATTTTTAACCTATTTCTGTAAAATAATATAATTAAATATATGTATGGTTCTCATGCCCGCCGTTTTGTTGTTGTAAAATTTTTAAAGCCAAATTTAACTTTTAAGTTATGTTTATTAATCGCAAAAACTAGACATAAAGTCTTAAAAATTTTTATAAATTAGTTTCAGAATTACAGGAATTTTTTTCACGTGATTGAAATGCTCCAAAAAAGTTAAAAATTATCCAAGTTCACCATGTCAAATAATTATACTTTTTGGAACAAATAATTATGACGTATTTTTTTTCATATACTATCATTTCTGTACTTTTAAGATCCGTTTATAAAATGTCTTTATCGGTTTTTTTAAAAAAGTTATGAATTTTTAAAGAAAAAGTGATTTTTGCACAATTTTCTTACGACTTCATTCGATTTATTTGCAAATATCTTTGAAGATAAACGTTAAATCACAATATAATTTACATGGTCTTCTTTCTTACAGTCTGGCACACAATTAAAAAAAAAAAGTCAAAATTGATGCACAGGACGCAAAGTTACAGTTGAAATACGCGAGTCGGGTATAGCATACCCACGTTATGTATTGATGGTACTGACCGGACAGTATGTGTTTAAGGGTTAAGTTTCGCGCAATTGAAATATATAATAAAATTAATAACGATTCTATAAATCTTAGGTATATGTTAATAATACGACATGATCTTTTTAATCGCATGAAACTTACAAACTAACGGAAAAAGATTCGTATTCTAAATGCTAATAATTTTTTTAATGTAACAATAATTGCTTTAACAGTAAAAGCTTTTGTCGCGCATATCGATTTTCAATAATGGATAGATATTGTAACAAATACGTTTTACGTTCATTCGAAAACAAATTATGTGTACACATAATAAAAATTGTATGAATTAAAATTATGTGTATACACATAATAAAAATGCGGAATTCTTTTTATGTCAGACATAATTTTAATTCATCCAATTTTTATTATGTCAAGACAATTTTAATTCATCCAATTTTTATTATGTCTAGACATAATTTTAATTTGTCCAGTTTTTATTATGTCTAGACATAATTTTAATTCAACAAATTTTTATTATGTCATGACATAATTTTAGTTCTGCCGCTAGGGAATTTTTAAATCGATTCTTATGAATCAAGCTTGAATTCGATGTCTAGATATCCCAGGTTGCCGATAACGGGTTACAAATAGTGCGCTCCATAGTTTTCGGTGTCCAGGTGTAATAATACGTTGATTTCGATGTCTAGGTGTCCCACGTTGCCGATGACGAGATCCATATAATGCGCTTCGTAGTTTTCGGTGTTTACGTGTACTAATACCCCAAATTCGATATCTACGTGTCCTATATTCGAATTTAAAGTTATTATTACATCTAAACACCAAAAACTATGAAGCGCACTATGTGGACCTCGTCATCGGCAACCTGGAACACGTAGACATCGAATTCGAGGTATTATTACACCTAGACACCAAAAACTACGGAGCGCGCTATCTGGACCTCGTCATCAGCAACCTGGGACACCTAGACATCAATTTCAAGGTATTAATACACGTAGACACCGAAAACTACGGAGCGCACTATGTGGATCCCGTCATCGGCAACCTGGGACACGTGGACATCGAATTCAAGGTATGGGGACGGCGCGTGCCACTTTTAGCCGCTAGGGGCGCTAGCGAAATTGGAGACACATTGAGCTGTCACCGAGTACCGAGCATATCGTTAACGAGAAAATCTGTGTACATAAACGTGAATATTTCAGAATTTTTTAACATGCCGGGAATGTGTGTGGCATATGGATGTAAAAATAAGGGAGGGCATCGGTTCCCGAGGGACAAGAATGACAAGATGATGAAAAATAAACGGTAGATCATCACTGCTACAAAACGCGAGGATTTATGTCCGAATACAAATTCGTAACTAAACATATGTTTCATTATATGTCTATTAATTTTATTGTAAACTCACTACTTTTAAAGACGGTGGTAATATAATCCTCAGGTCTAAAGTGGTTTGTGCACAGCGAATTTGTATTCGGACATAAATCGCGTTTTATAGCAGTGATCCACCGTTTTTTCATCATCTTGTCCCTCGGGAACCGATGCCCTCTCTTATTGTTACATCCATATGCCACACACATTCCCCCGACATGTTAAAAAATTCTCCAAACTTCTCTACCCATTAAACGTAAACATTATGACAAGTCTCCAATTTCGGTGCTGTCCTCTGCGCTGAGCTTGTCATCTCGCCGTCCCCATTAATACACGTAGACACCGAAAACTACGGAGCGCACTATCTGAACCTCGTCATCGGCAACCTGGGATACCTAGACATCGAATTCAAGCTTGATTCATAAGAATCGACTTAAAAATTTTCTAGCGGCACTTTCTGCCAAGCGTAGAGAACTTTCTTTTCCGGCAGCAGTGGTAATACGATGTAAGGATACGAAATCTCTCTAGATATACATGAAGCAATTGACTCAATATATATATAATACCTAATTTACCTAAATAGAAATCTTCCTCTTGACCGATAAGGCCCCGGACACACACTTTTTCGTAACAGTAACAGTAGGATTTCGACCAATCGTGTTACTCGATTCGGGAACGTCCGGCCGTACGTTTTCGAATCGAGCAACGCGATTGGTCGAAATTCTACTGTTACGTTCTACGGAAAATGTGTGTGGCCAGCTTAAGTCTATCGACCTATAATTTATCTACTAGATCGTTCGAATACGCGCGCGATATCGAAACTGGCGATACCTGCGCCGCCAGTGTCGAAAAAGTGAAAGTGACATTTTCTCTGATCACGTGATCAAGTATATATATCATCATAGATCGGCGTTAAAAGGAGGAAGTATCTTAATAAAAAAATTTCCACATTTGGACTTTGTGTCGCAATATCTCCGCTCGTAGGGCACGTAGCGGAATATTATAAGAGAATTCCCTCCCTAATTGGACCCCAAGCTATCGATCAAGCCTACTTAGAACTTGATCCGTTCACTCGTTATCGAGATCTGAACATCTCGGGTACTCGCAACCCGTCGCGTCGCGTAAAAGAGACACGGTCGGTCTCGCTCGGCGTATACTTGGCGCGAGACACTACCGTGTCTCTTGATAGACAATATAAATTAATAGACAAATCTATGTATTTTAATCGAAAATAAGATCATAATTAATAGTCGCTACCTTTTCAGGAGCTGCGGCGGCGTCGCGAGTTTATGTCGACGCTTTGTCCCGGTTGGCCCGTCAAGCCCAGCTGGGAACATGGGGCGGTTCGAAGGATGTGGGTAAGTGAGAAGCTTTAAATTAACCAATTTTATTCAATGAACACGAGACAAAACTCATTTCAATTCATTCGACTGAATTGAAAAAATGGATGAGAAGGCAATGAGGGTGAAATAATAATGTGTCAGCGTCTGAATACTTCGCGTTTTATCACAAGGCTGAAAAGGTCTCATAATTTTTAATAATTAAGGAAATAGATAAGAAAATTCATTTCTCTTTTATCTTTTCAAAGACATCCGAATATTTTCTTAAAAATACGCTTTTTTTTAAGTGAAACTTCTTTAAGCACGGTAGTGAGTTCGATTCGCGACACGAAAAAAGTGTAACGGAAGTGAAACTTCTTTGGTACGGTAGTAAGTTCGATTGTGCGACACGAAAAGTGTAACGAAAATTTGACCAATAGGCGTACGGCGTTGGCGAGACGGTTCTTCTTCTGGCTCGGTAGTAAGTTCGATTATGCGACACGAAAAGTGTAACGAAAATTTGACCAATAGGCGTACGAAATTAAACTTCTTTTGGTACAATAGTATAAGTTCGATTGTGCGGCACGGAAAGTGTAATGAAAATTTGACCAATAGGCGTACGGCGTTGGCGAGACGGTTCTTCTGGCACGGTAGTAAGTTCGATTATGCGACACGAAAAGTGTAACGAAAATTCGACCAATAGGCGTACGAAATTAAACTTTTTTGGTACGGTAGTAAGTTCGATTGTGCGACACGAAAAGTGTGTAACGAAAATTTGACCAATAGGCGTACGAAATTAAACTTTTTTGGTACGGTAGTAAGTTCGATTGTGCGACACGGAAAGTGTAACGAAAATTCGACCAATAGGCGTACGAAATGAAACTTCTTTTGGTACGGTAGTAAGTCCGATTGTGCGACACAAAAAAGCGTTACAAATTTTGCGACATGAATTTTGCGACACGAATTTTGCGACACAAAAAGTTATGGCAAAGCCCTTGCCTTCAGAAGTTTCACTTCTAACGCGCGTGGCGACCACGCGTTCATTTTTTTTTTTAAATATTAGTATATATAGTATATTTTTTTTAAATTATTACCGCTGAACAACTGATCGAGCCATTGATGTTTGAATTTATTCGCAAGACAAACGTATGCAGAAATTCTACTCTTACAGAAAAATTGCAAGTTAATTGGCTATCACATGGCTTTTAACCAATCAACTTGCAACGTTTCTGTAAGAACAGAATTTGCGCATAGGTTTCTCTTAAAAATAAATTCAAGAATCGAGTCTTAGCTCGAGTTTGTGTTCGATTCATTTCATCGAAACAAGACACAAATAAAGTATAGCTCTCGTTTTCAAGAGCCGAAGTTTGCATTGCTTTAGGACGAGGTGAGCTAGCTTTTCTGAGGCTTCCAAAGCCAATAAAGCGTCTCTAAACTCGAAAGCCTTCCCTCTCCACGCCTTTCCGCCTCCAGACGTCGATGAACGAAAGTTGCTAACAAGATCATTGCAGCGTGATAAATGTACGTATTAAGCTCAGGTCGGTGACCTGCGTGCGGAGCTTGCGAGCCTCTTAAAGCAGACCAATAAGGTGCAGACTTAAGGAAGCTTCCCAAGTGCCAACGACCGAGCAAACTTTTTATTTGTTCGGGGAGAAGAGCGGAATCCGATCAGTCAGGGGGGATTCTTCACCAGGATTCCACCGTTTCGTCGGATTGATTCTTGGATCTTTCGATTTTGATCACTATTTACTGCGCATCATGATCTTTTCTAAAAAGTGCACGTATTGTTATATTAAATATTTGCGTAAAAATTGAATATGCAAAAGTAATAATTATGCTGGAACATATTTTTTTTTTATTGATTTGAAATGCTTGTACGCATCAAATCGGTTCTTGACTGGCATGGGGAACGGACTAGTGTTGCAGTTATCCTTTGCGATAACAATTACTAGTGAATATGTAACGACCGTTCCGGCAAAGATAATTTTCGACGAGAATATTTCGACGAGAGAGAGAAAGAGAGAGAGAGAGAGAGAGAGAGAGAGAGAGAGAGAGAGAGAGAGAGAGAGAGAAAGAGTTTTCAATTAGTTGAATTAATAAATTCATCAATCGAGTTATTTGCGATTTTGTGCACTATGAAAATGCTTGTGTGAGGATGCTGCAACCTTCGTTGTTTCGAGCATAATTAATTAGCGCGTTCTGAATTAGCTATTTTATTTTACAAATAACAATCCCGCATTGTTTATCGCGTTCGCCCAGTCTGCAGCAATTTGTTATGTAATTGCTCGAGTGTTTCGTCCGCTGTATTAATTATATTATTTCTCGCATCATCTTCGATCATTTATTCACGTCGTATAAGAATAATTGCCCTATTTTGTTACAGATAATTTCAGGAACTGTTAACAATAATTGAAAGCACAAAATATTTGAAAAATATATATTTTGCTGTTGTTATTAAAGGTAAAAAAAAGTGCCAAGTACACGCAATATACTTTTTAAATTCAAAAATCTAACCTAAGTGGTAGCTTTATATCTTTTTCACAAAATTATATTACCTAACTTAACTCAAGTAACATGTATTATACCTCGAAAAAATATAAGTAACAAGTGGTAGACATAATCTTTATATCTCGAAAAATCTCGAAAAAATCTAAGCAGTAGTATCTTTATTTCCGAAAAATTATAACCCAAGTGATACACATCACAAAAATGTTATCTTATCAAAAAGAAGAGTCGCGCTTCAAGTGATCTATTACAATTACAAAAAAGAAATGATATCTCTTTAAATTACAGCGCCAATTACAGAGAGAACGTATATATTGCTTCAAAAAATAATTGTTGCACTACTTTGGAAAATCTTTACATTGTGTCCTATTTTAAAAAAGGCGTGTTAACTGAGTGAATTTCGTTTGTATCGAAAAATTGAAGCCTCTTTTCCGCGATGCCGATTGGTTATCTCGATGCGTTGTGTGCGAGTTATTACTTCGAGTTATTACTTCATTTGCAGCTGTCATTGTATATTTTGACAGTTGTGTGTATCATGGGTTAATAGTGTAATAGTAATAGGATAATGTTAAAGCTAAATAGCGCGCGCGAAGCGCGCGTCTGTAGTGTCTAGTCAATTAAAAAAGAATGTATGATAACAATTTTATAAGATTAAAAAATTTTATTTAAATTTTACAAGGGAATACAAGATATTTAAATACAAAGTTTACATGTGTATTATTTAGTGGTCACAAAGAATTACAGAGGTAACAGTACAAAATAAAAATATTTTATTAAAATATCCAACGAGGGAATACAATTTGTATTTAAATACAAAGTTTATATATGTATTTTTCAATAGAATAAAAGATTTAATTACAAAGAATTACAGAGGTAACAGTATAAAATAAAAATATTTTATTAAAATACATAAATTTTTCTTGTAAAAATACTTGGCGCGGCTAGACCTCGAAATTTTAAATAAATAAATAAACTTATTCTATACTTAATTATAAGCCGCATTATTCGCCGTCGTCACGCACACCCATATCACTCGCTCGCACATACACACCACGCTGATAATCATTTTGTTACTCTCGTCGCATTCTTCTCTAAATTATTTTTATTTATTGTTGTCCTTATTTATTTAAAATTCCCTAGCGGCACTTTCTGCCAAGCAGAAAGAATAGAATTTAATTATATAATAGAATTATATAATAGAATTTAATTTTTTTTATATGAAACGGGTAGAATTTCCCGGGGAGTGCCATAAAGTGTATAGTTTTTTGTTACCGATTTTCTGGAAACCGATTTTTTTAATTTTTTTAACTTTTCGGAAAATAATCGACCGAATCTCAAAGAATTATATATGAAACAGAGGTAGAATTTTCCGGGGAGTGCTGTAAAGTGTATAATTTTTCGTTACCTATTTTTTTGAAAACCGGTTACAAAATTTTTCCAATTTTTCGGAAATTAATTGACCAAATCTTAAAAAAAAATGAAATAAGGGTAGAATTTCTCAGGAATTGCCATAAGGTGTATAATTTTTCGTTACCAATCTTTGGGGAAATCGGTATCAAAAATTTTTCCAATTTTTCGGAAATTAATTGACCGAACTTCAAACAATTGTATATAAAGTTGAGGTAGAATTTTTTGAGGAGTGCTATAAAATGTATTATTTTTCGTTACCGATCTTTTTGGAAACCGGTTACGAAATTTTTCCAATTTCTCGAAAAATAGTTGAATCTTAAAGAATTACATATGAAATAAAGGTAGAATTTTCCCGGGATTGCTATAAAGTGTACAATTTTTCGTTACCGATTTTTTTGGGAACCGGTTACAAATTTTTTCCAATTTTTCGGGAATTAATTGACGAAATCTTAAAAAATTATAAACAAAGAAATAATCCTCCTTCTTCGCCAGTAATTCAAATAACAAAGGAAAAGTAATAATCGACACTAACTGGCAAGATGTAATTTATTATCACGACGTTTCGACCGTCACTTTCGGTCCTTATCAAGTGTTAAAATAATTATATTTCATGCAAAACAATTCAGTCCAAGCATTGTGCCAACAAACAAGTCCAGAACTGAAAAATAATATATATATACATACGCAGGTAAATCACAGTAAAGAAAAAGAAGAAAAAGAGATTACAAGTTTTAAGTAACTTACAAGTTTTGCGCGTCAAAATTAAAGAGAACGATATATACGAGGAAAACATGTCAGCAACGCTCGGGAGACAAAGGCACACTGAACCGCGATCAAATATAATTTATTATTATGTCGTATGCCCCAGTCAAATTGTCAGTATCTTTCTGAAGGTTAATAGTATTGATGTTCTGTTTAATAAAGAACATTTCAGCGATCTCGCGCTTTCTGACCTGCTTCTCACGATGTAACACTTCTGTTCTCTCCCATTCGAATTCATGGTCATAAAGTGCACGATGCTTACTGATAACGGAGTGGTTGCTGGCATGTTTTTTAATGTCCGCTTTATGCTCTTTTAAACGTGTCGTTATACGACCGCACGTATAAATTCCTTAATTGTACTAACGGTAATCTACCACGATGTTACGGCTTACCCAAAATACATAAACAAGGTTTTCCTCTGCGAATCATTGTCTCTTCCGTAGGTAGCCCACTCTATAACACAGCTCGCTTCATCCATGACATTTTGCATGACTCTATACCTAAACCTAATTCACACATTAAAGATGGCTGGAATTTCGTGACTGAAATTAATAAGTTTAGAATTAATCCTGACGAATTGAGGGTTTCTCTCGATGTTTCGTCATTGTTTACAAATATACCTAAAGAACTTGTAATGGAGGGTATAAAAAGTAGATGGAAATATATCTCTCCAAAAACCGAGTTTAAATTGGAACAATTTTTATATGCGATTGACCTCATTCTGTCCTCAACAAGTTTTCAATTCGACGGTCAATTCTATGAACAAGTCTTTGGCAGCCCTATGGGGTCCCCCCTCTCCCCTATCCTTGCAGACATTGTTATGGATGATCTCGAGACTTCCTGTTTGGGACGGCTGGGTTTCGTGATCCGGTTCTTTCGTCGCTATGTTGACGACGTTTTTGCTATAATCCCAAGGTCCAAGATCGTAGAAACGTTAAACGTTTTCAATAATTACCACCCTCGGTTAAAATTTACTTATGAAACCGAGGAGAAAAATTCCATCAATTTTTTGAACACAACTGTTATTAGGGATTTTGACAATTTAATTACTAACTGGTACACGAAGCCTACCTTCTCCGGCCGTTACATTAATTATTTCTCATGCCATCCCGAGAAATATAAATTGAACACTGTGAAAAGTCTTGTCGACCAAGCAATCCTATTATCGGACAAACGATTCCATGACAGTAACATTAGGAAAATCAAAAAAAATATTGTTAAATAATTGTTATCCTCGGCATATTATCGAAAAATGCATTAAAGACAGATTGAGGTTACTTTGTTACCGCGACAATACGTACACCCTTGACATTCCACAACGTACACCAGAAAATGCTATAGCTGTTCCGTATATAAAAGGTCTTAGCGAGAGACTTTCGCGTAATTTGATGAGTCTTGGTTTTCATGTACTACATACTATCCCAAAATCACTCGATTGCGTCATAATGAAGGGTAAGGACCGACTGGACTTTTTTAAACAAACTAACGTTGTTTACAAAATTAATTGTAAAAATTGCGACGCCACGTATATTGGCCAAACGAAAAGGCATTTGGAAACACGTTTAAAAGAGCATAAAGCGGACATTAAAAAACATGCCAGCAACCACTCCGTTATCAGTAAGCATCGTGCACTTTATGACCATGAATTCGAATGGGAGAGAACAGAAGTGTTACATCGTGAGAAGCAGGTCAGAAAGCGCGAGATCGCTGAAATGTTCTTTATTAAACAGAACATCAATACTATTAACCTTCAGAAAGATACTGACAATTTGACTGGGGCATACGACATAATAATAAATTATATTTGATCGCGGTTCAGTGTGCCTTTGTCTCCCGAGCGTTGCTGACATGTTTTCCTCGTATATATCGTTCTCTTTAATATTGACGCGCAAAACTTGTAAGTTACTTAAAACTTGTAATCTCTTTTTCTTCTTTTTCTTTACTGTGATTTACCTGCGTATGTATATATATATTATTTTTCAGTTCTGGACTTGTTTGTTGGCACAATGCTTGGACTGAATTGTTTTGCATGAAATATAATTATTTTAACACTTGATAAGGACCGAAAGTGACGGTCGAAACGTCGTGATAATAAATTACATCTTGCCAGTTAGTGTCGATTATTACTTTTCCTTTGTTATTAAAAAATTATATATGAAATAGGAGTCGTGTCAAAATTTTTTTAATTTTTGAAGGATAAGTTTAATTTTTTATTAATGGATAATTTTTCATTAATGAATTGATTTTTTTGAAACCGGTTACAAAGTTTTTCTAATTTTTCTAAAGGAGTTTCTGATTTTTGTTTAAAAAAATGTACGTGATTGTTCTAATTTCCTCAAATTTTGAGATATTAGCTGAATTTTTTTAGAGATATTTCCCGAATTCGGGAAATAACCGACCAAATTTTAAAGAATTGTATATGAAACAGGGGTCGGGAAATAATCGACCAAATTCGGGAAATAATTGACCGAATCTCAAAGAATTTTATATATGAAGCAGGGGTAGAATTTTGCGGAAAGTACTATAAAATAAATAATTTTTCGATTACGAAATTTTTTTATAATGAATTTTATTTCATTACTTATTGACTTCTTATCTTTCGATTACGAAAGTTTTTTATAATGAATTTTATTTTATTACTTATTGACTTTCTATTTTTCTTTTTTTTTACTTTGATTATTTCATATAAGAATCGTGTTATTGCTCGATTTGTCATGAGATGTATAGTTTTTGTTACCGATCTTTTCGGAAACCGGTTTTTTTAATTTTGCAAATTTTTCGGGGATTAATTGATTGAATCTCAAAAAATTGGTACATGAAGAAGAAGTAGAATTTCCCGGGGAGTGTTATAAAGTGTATTATGTTTTGTTACCGATCTTTTTGGAAACTGGTTCCGAATGATCGAATCTCAAAGAATTGTACATAAAGTAAGACTTGAATTTTTCCGGGGAGTGCTATAAAGTATATAATTTTTCGTTACCGATCTTTTTGAAAACCGGTATTAGATTGACGAATTTTTCGGGAAATAATTGACCGAATTTTAAAGAATTGTATATAAAATAGAGATTTTCCCGAATTTAGGAATAGGAGTCGTGTCAAAATTTTTTTAATTTTTGAAGGATAAGATTAATTTTTTATTAATGGATAATTGTTCATTAATGAATTGATTTTTTTGAAACTACTGGTTACGAAGTTTTTCTAATTTTTCTAAAGAAGTTTCCAATTTTTGTTTAAAAAAAATGTACGTGATTGTTCTAATTTCCTCAAATTTTGAGATATTAGCTGAATTTTTTTAGAGATATTTCCCGAATTCGGGAAATAACCGAACAAATTTTAAAGAATTGTATATGAAACAGGGGTCGGGAAATAATCGACCGAATTCGGGAAATAATCGACCAAATCTCAAAGAATTTTATATGAAACGGGTAGAATTTCCTGGGGAGTGCCATAAAGTGTATAGTTTTTCGCTACCGATTTTCTGGAAACCGATTTTTCTAATTTTTCTAATTTTTCGGGAAATAATCGACCGAATTCGGGAAATAATCGACCAAATTTCAAAGAATTTTATATAAAACGAGTAGAATTTCCCGGGGAGTGCCATAAAGTGTATAGTTTTTTGTTACCGATTTTCTGGAAACCGATTTTCTGGAAACTGATTTTTTTAATTTTTTTAACTTTTTGGGAAATAATCGACCGAATCTCAAAGAATTATATATGAAACCACAGATTAATAGACAGATAGCCAATGGCCCCTCAAAAGTCGAGACCAGCCGTTCCGTGCCTTGCGTACCAACAAACTTTGCCCCTTACTGACAGACTTTGCCCCTAGGTTTGAGTCCGGGCTAAATCACATTACAGACTTTGCCCCTGGTGCGAGTCCAGACTAAATATACCCGATTTTATCTACAGACTTTGCCCTTGGTGCGAATCCGGACTAATTTTGCAGTGATGCCAGATTTCAGCGCAGTGATGTCATATGCTCGATGCTCGGTCAGCCGCGAGCCGGCGAGAATCGTGCTAGGCTTCTTTGCTCGGCGCTCGCGCTCGCGCGCGCGCGCACATATAGGTCTTGTCGTACTTATTAATTACTTGTGATATTTATTGATTATATATATATATATATATATATATGTATATATATATATATGTATATATATAATATATATATATATATATATATTGTGACGTGACATTTGTCACGTCCTCCGTCCGGACGGTAGCTCGGCCGAGGGGAAGGTCAGGGATGGCGCCTCGACTCGAGTCGAGGAGGGGCTACCCGCGTTAACTAACCTTTTCGCGCTAAGTTTCGTAGGAATGACAGGTGGTGCCGGAGCAGGGGATCACCCACCGAATGTAACGACGATAGTCGCGACGAGGGAAGAACGGGCGCTCGGAGGACGTACGGCGGAGTGGTCGACCGACGGGCGGGCTACCGGGACCTACCGCGGGAAAAGCGCCAGGGATGTCTCGCACAGCAACACAGCCCCGCCGCAGCATAAACACGGGTGCACCACCGCGACTGCAGCGCGGGTGGACGACCTGCACACTTCACCCGACGGCGCCCAGAGGGCCGAGCGGCGCCGCCACGGCCTGGCCAGCCGGGCGGGAGAACCGCGAGGGGCCCCGGCACACGCAATAGCCGACTCAAATGGGCCGCGGGAAAATGGCGGAAAATCGTCTGCAACGTCGCGAACAGGGCGACACACACGACCAATCGGCGGGGCGGAAAGACTGCGAGCTTGAGGGCGCGCGCCGCGGGGGCCCAGCGTAGTCCCGCCAAGCCGACCGCTCCTCACTGTCGATCGGGACACGGACGAGGAGCCACCCCAGGACGAGCGCCCCGACGCCGCCGAGCCGCAGCGAGCAGCTAATACTGTAAGATCTCCACTCCGGTGCTACCAAGTAATTGAGGGCTCGATCTCGGTCGCGACCCGGCGCCAGTCAAAGTACATATCGATTCGATTACCGGGTAAATCAGCTTGATTGCGTTTCGCCTTTGGATACCGGCTCCCGTCGTCGTGGGTGCCGGGTAGCTTATCGCGGCTAGTTGTCGGAACCGCGGGCACGTGGCCGGCCGAGATCGCAGCCGAGAATATTTCTGAAAGCCCTCCTCGAAGCTTACGCGATCGACAGTCAATTCGCGGTAATTGTGGCGTATATTTTGTGAATCGTGGGCGGAAGCGTACCGCGGGCGGTGCGCTCCCTCGGATATTGTGCTTAGCGTTGCGTGCTCGTGAGCATTAGGGCTTGTCGTGCGTGGAAACATACAGTGCGCGTCGCGAGAGATCGCACCGGGCATCTTACGGTGGATTCAGAGCATCGCGGATATCTTGCGCCGCGTGCGCGGGCAAATATCGTCGCACGCGCTCGAGGAAGAATCTCGCGAGCACATTACTGTGTAGCGTTGCGTACTTGTGGGCTCACGCCGCGGGCATTTGGTCGTGCGTATGAGGATCGGTTATGTCGTGCGTATGAGGATCGGTTATGTCGTGCGTGTGAGAATCATTTATGTCGTGCGTGTGAGGATCGTTGTGCACTCGAGATCTGGGGATTCAGGCCTAGGCGGATTGACGACATCGCGTGGTCGCATTTATACGATTCGGAGTTGCTGAGTTCGCCCGAGGGCTCTCTCCGCGAGGGGAGTCTCGCGAACGTGAAAATCACGCACCCCGGGCGTGCGCTAACCGGCGATTCGATTACCGCGCTGGTACCGACCGTTCGAGCGATATCCGGCCTTGGCTCCCCGCTATGATTTATATGTTTTTGTTGTAAAATATATCTGATTATTCTTGTTTACTGCCGAGCTTTATTTTGAGTGTTGGTTGCGTCACGCTCCTTCTCCACCTTCACCCCTATCGCGCGGATCCGCGCCCTGAGCCCGCTGTGAGGCTATCGAGGCGGACGTTGCAGAGACGTGGTGCGCGTCTATAATCGCACCTGGCGCCCAATCGAGAATGTATCGCCCAAGACCTAAGATACGGGAATCACGGTAAGAACTTTGACTTTGGCATCCCCTCGGGGCTATCGTCAGACGGTAGGGCAATCCAATTGCAACCGCGCCCCTTCCGCTAGCGAGACCGAGAGAAATCGGGTTGCAATATATATATAATACGTATATGAAGCCAAGGCCGAGGATTATTGAACAATACTATTGTTGTTATATAATAATAAAAGAACTTATTTTGCAATTTGAAAATAATTTCTTATTTTTTTATGAGCAAATCGTTAACTTTCTTAAAGTTCTTAAAAAATATGCAAATAATTTTAATAATTGTCAAATAATTTTTTTAGTTTATATGTATTACATAACAACTCAGTTGCCTAAAAAAATAAAAATGCAAAAAAAGTTAGAAAAAAACCAAGACTCAAACTTGTGACCTTCAGCATTCTAGCCGATCGTCAGACTCGCTCGTTCACGTTTACTATTAGAAAATTGCTTCTACCGGCTTGATAGATTATGCACACACGGAAACTTTAAGCAATTTTATTTTATTAGCTATTTGACATTGGCACAAGTTACTATTACTACGTTCAGGCGAGCGTTACTTCTGTAGTAACTTACGATAATTCCTTCGCGTAAACGGAATTTTGTAGTAACTTACGATAATTTACTCCGCGTAAACGAGTGATATATTGTAAAAGTTACTACAGAAGTAACGCTCGCGTAAACGTATAGTAAATGTCTTGTAAAATACATATAGTAAAATTAAAGGACAATTTTTTGCAATCACAGTTTTGTGTATTTCACTTTTACGAATAGATTACGTACATATTGTTGCACAACGGAAACCGCGAGAAAGGTGGTGGTTTCTTTCGTCATGAGATAATGTAAAAAATTTGTTTTTTTAATATTGCAATAATTTTAATATGTATAAATTAAAAAATATATAAGTAGATAAAGCTCGTATGTCTTAGATAAAACAAAAGTCAATAACCGAACAACAGGATTCTAAATATTATAGTTCAATATTCCGTCAAAATAACTGGGGCGTTTCATGCTTTACAGAGACTTTTTCAATCAATCAAATAAATCCCTCTAATTAACTGTAATACATCATAATAATCTCTCTCCCGTTACATAAAAAATCTGTCGAGAAATGAAATAAATTAAAAGGAAGTTTAACATCATAAGATTAACATTAATTAATAATTAGGGGAAACCGGGGCTAAGCCGACACTATTTTTTCAAAGGCAATTTTTAATGTTTAATTATAATTTTTAGGCAAATTCAATGGTATATATTTAAAGAGTGTTTCTTCAGGTACAAAATTGATTCAGGAAGTTTTGCTGTACGTCGCTTTGTTTTGCCGCCAGGAAAGGAAAAGTGACGCGAAGACAAATTTTCGAATTAAAAAATGACGGGGCAAACTCGACACCCCGCCGGGGCAAACTCAACACTTTGTCTAATCGACACAATTTAATCTGGAACTTATTTTTTACTGTCTGAAAATGAAAATACATTGTTTATTGTGTATTTAAAAAGTACAAAAATTCGGAATAAAGTAGCTAGAACAATCATTTGAAATAATGAGAACAAAAATTGTTGAACTTTTAATTATCTTCATCTAAACTCATGTCTGAAAAACAATTAATGCAGGTAAACTCGCGATCGGACGTGCGCATACATTTGTCATGAGCCATATACGGCTGCAAAGCATCGTTTGTTACTGGGAGCCGACGAAACGGCGTGGTGTTGATTTTGCCCCGAACGTCGTTTTTCACTTTTGTTACTTCAAAAACATGAAAATTTTGAAAATATTCAAAAACGATTATCGAATTCATATAAAGCATTAAATTTCCCATCAAAATCACTTACCGGTAGATTTGCAAGAGTAAAGTTCGATGAAAGAGTATTTTCGAGAGATCAGAAAAATTACTTTTCACTATCAAAAACGCTTATGTCGCGTTAAAAATTACACTATAACTCAGAATGTTACCAAATTCCGTTGATAATACTGGCACATAAAGACGCATTTACAGTAGGAAAAGCAAGTTTCTACGATAGATTTAAATTGGTAAAAAACCTAGTGTCAAGTTTGCCCCGTTGTCGGCTTAGCCCCGGTCTCCCCTATAGCATTTTTATTATGGAATTTATCCTCTCTATTGATTTAAATCATAGCGGTCGTTTTTACTTTCTTAATATTAATAATTATAGGATACAAATTACATGGAGTTATTAAGAAGCCACATCAAGTTGAAAGCCTAAAAAACCGATTAACAAATAGTCGAAATGTATGCGTGATCAAACTATAAATTTAATTAGATAGTTGTTAACAATTAAAACTTTAAAAATAATTATTCGTTTATTGACGAGAAAAATCATATTAGAAGGCTGTGAAGCGAACGGCCTTTCATTGCGTGTCGAAAAATTTTCCGAAGTCAACCTATGTAATAGTCAAGTAGTAAAAAATCTATATATTAAGTAAAAATTAAATTCTTTAAAACTGTGACATAAAAAAGTGATAATTGTCAACAAAAAGTAGACTTACAGTTTTATAAACTCGAATTAGCATCAGCTAAATTCTCAAATTAACGATCAAAAGGCTTCTATGCTTCAGTTCCAAAAAGCAACTGAACGAGCAAGGACTCAGAAATTTGTCAGTAAAGGTTGGAATCGTGGTGATAAATACAGCTAGAGAAAGTAAGTTATCAATTTAATAATTATCCCTGGTGTAAAAATTTGACTGAAAATATAATGAAATTCTACTATCAACTGCCCCTTTTCATTATTATTCCATAGATATCATTATGAAAATTTCAGTTTTTAGTTAATTACAGTTAAATTCAATAACTTTCATGATATCTAATATTTTAACAAATTTGTCATTATTTTTCAACAACATAATTTAATTTTTCTTATATTTTACAGTATTTACCTTAAATTTTATAAAGAAAAGGACCCCGCACTAATTATATAGAAAATTGGATCTCGGTGAAATCGGGTAATTCTTTAATATGTTGTAGCTTATGACCTACTGAACAAAAACTGTAATTCACAAAGCTAAATAATGGACAGTTTTTGAGCTACAGCCAGTCAAATACGAAAAAATAGGGTCTGCGCGAGTACTATATCCCTACTCTTAGCGTAACCCAGGACCAACGACATGGACGTGGTAGGGGGCTGGTCCTGTGTGTGTGTGTGTGTGTGTGTGTGTGTGTGTGTGTGTACGTGCGTGCGTGCGTGTGTGTCAGCAGAGATAAGGACCTCACGGTTCGTCACTTCTATAGTATTTAATGACTCCAAACCTTCTTTGCTGTGTGTGTGTGTGTGTGTGCGTGTGCGTGCGTGTGTGCGTGTGTGTCGACAGAGATAAGGACCCCACGGTTCGTCACTTCCGTAGTATTTAATGACTCCAAACCCTCTCTGCTGTGTGTGTGTGTGTGTGTGTGTGTGTGTGTGTGTGTGTCAGCAGAGATAAGGACTCCACGGTTCGTCACTTCCGTAGTATTTAATGACTCCAAACCCTCTTTGCTGTGTGTGTGTGTGTGTGTGTGTGTGTGTGTGTGCGTGCGTGTGTGTCAGCAGAGATAAGGAACCCACGGTTTGTCATTTCCGTAGTATTTAATGACTCCAAACCTTCTTTGCTGTGTGTGTGTGTGTGTGTGTGTGTGTGCGTGCGTGTGGGTGCGTGTGTGTCGGCAGAGATAAGAACCCTACGGTTCGTCACTCCCGTAGTATTTAATGACTCCAAACTCACGTTTGCGTGCGTTCGCTGACCGTTCAGTTTTATAAAGGTGCGAGTGTTGCGCGTTTGCGCAACACACGCACGCATACACGCACACGCACGCACACGCACACACACACACAGCAGAGAGGGTTTAAAGTCATTAAATACTACGGAAGTGACGAACCGTGGGGTCCTTATCTCTGCTGACACACGCACACGCACGCACACGCGCACACACAGACACATACAAACACACACAGCAGAGAGAGTTTGGAGTCATTAAATACTACGGAAGTGACAAACCGTGGGGTCCTTATCTCTGTCGACACACACGCACACACGCACGCACACGCACACACACACGCACACACACACACACAGCAGAGAGGGTTTATACTACGGGAGTGACGAACCGTGGGGTTCTTTTATCTCTGCTGACACACACACACACACACGCACACACACGCGCGCACACACACACACACACACACACACACACATACAAACACTCGCAGCAGAGAGAGTTTGGAGTCATTAAATACTACGTCTTCCTTTATATATATATACACACACACACATGTGTGTGTGTGTGTGCGCGCGCGCGCGCGCGTGCGTGTGTGTGTGTGTGTGTAGGTCAGGAAGTATGTTCCGGGACTTTTATTTTTTACATCGATATATTCCGTGACATTTGGCAGTTTCCAGGACTATCTATATATATAAATGCAAATGTCATGACTGACTGACTCACTCACTCACTCACTCATCAACGCCCAGCCCAAACCCCTGAACCGAATTTTTACCAAAAGTATATGAAATAGGGGTAGAATTTTCCGGGGAGTTCCACTAAGAAGTGATTTTTAGAAATTCGAGCCCTAACGGAGTGAAAAGAAGTAAAATGTGTTTTCACGGATTCTTTAATATCGCTCAGCCTAAACCCCTGAACCGAACTTTTACCAAAAGTATATGAAATAGGGGTAGAATTTTCCGGGGAGTGCCGCTATGTGTATAGTTTTTTGTTACCGATTTTCTGGAAACCGGTTTTTCTAATTTTTCTAATTTTTTGGCAATAAATTCACCGAATTTGAAAGAATTATAGATCAAACAGGGGTAGAATTTTCCGGGGAGTACTATAAAGTGTATAATTTTTCGTTACCGATCTTTTTGGAAACCGGTACAAAAATTTTTTCAATTTTTCGAGAATTTATTGACCGAATCTTAAAGAAGTAGGGGTAGAATTTTACGGGGAGCGCCATGATGTGTATAGTTTTCGTTGCCGATCTTTTTGGAAACCGGTTTTTTCAATTTTTTTAATTTTTCGGGAAATAATTGATTGAATCTCAAAAAATTATACATGAAGAAGGAGTAGAATTTCTCGGGGAGTGCTATAAAATGTACTATTTTTTGTTACCGATCTTTTTGGAAACCTGTTCGGAATGACCGATTCTCAAAAAATTGTACATAAAGTAGGGGTTGAATTTCCCGGGGAGTGCTATAAAGTATATAATTTTTCATTACCGATTTTTTTGGAAGCAGGTATATAAAACAGGGGTAGAATTTCCTGGAGAGTGCTATAAACTGTATAGTTTTTCGTTACCAATCTGAGAGAGAGAGAGAGAGGGAGAGGGAGGAAGAGGGAGGGAGAGAGAGGGAAAGAGAGGGACAGAGAGGGAGAGAGAGACAGAGAGGGAGAGAGAGAGACAAAGAGGGAGAGAGAGGGAGAGAGAGAGGGAGAGAGAGGGAAAGAGAGGGGGAGAGAGGGGAGAGGGGAGAGAGGGAAAGAGAGGGGGAGAGAGGGGAGAGGGGAGAGAGAGAGAGAGAGAGAGAGGGAAGAGGAGGGAGAGAGAGAGAGGAGGAGAGAGAGAGAGAGAGAGAGAGAGAGAGAGAGAGAGAGAGAGAGAGAGAGAGAGAGAGAGAGAGAGAGAGAGAGAGAGAGAGAGAGAGAGAGAGAGAGAGAGAGAGAGAGAGAGAGAGAGAGAGAGAGAGAGAGAGAGAGAGAGAGAGAGAGAGAGAGAGAGAGAGAGAGAGAGAGAGAGATTATTTGTGTGTTTTACTACATTTGTCCTCCGGGGCGAAGCCCGGGTAACCAGCTAGTCTTATATATAGAACGTATCATTAAAGGAAGGTTGTTTTAAATTTCGCGAAAATTGGTGAAAGATAAGTTGGTGTTGAATTTGGCAATGATCGGTGAAGGGGTTACCGATTTTTACCTAAAAAGTGTACAAGTTATATATGTAATCTATATATATAGAATGTATCATTAAAGGAAAGTTGTTTTGAATTTCACGAAGATTGGTGAAAGTTACCGATTTCTGCTTTAAAAAAATTTTTTTTCTACCCCTATTTTATATATAATTTTTTAAGATTTGGTTGATTAAACCCAGCTTTATACGCGATCAAAGGCATATATAATTCTTTTAAATTCGGTTGATTAAACTTAGCTTTGTATGCGATCAAAATTATGGACCTTTGATCGCATACAAAGCTAAGTTTAATACAAAAGACCGAATTAAAAATTGTTTTTTGAGTTTTCGTTGCCAATGTGTTGTTTTAAAGGGTACGAAAAAATGTATATGTGCCAAAACCGAAATTATTATAACTCCAAAACTAATCAACCAAATCTTAAAAAATTATATATGAAATAGGGATAGAAAAGACTGAAAAGTATAATAAAATTAGAAATAGATCAATATCTCCAAATTTGCGGAAGTTAGAGCAACCACGGACATTTCTAAAAAAATTCAAAATTTTTTTTAATTACTTCGTCACAATTTTTAAGTATGCAAATTATTTTTAGTCGTGCAAGTAGAAACCTGCACATTATAGTTTTTAAGTGTGCAAGTAGAAACCTACACATTGCTTCTTTCTAGTATTTAAGTGTGCAAGTAGAAACCTTCGCTCACAAAGCTCCTCTAGGAGGAAGCCAAAACAAATAGAACTATGAGGAAGCAATGTGCAGGTTTCTACTTGCACCTCTTTTTTTTCAATTATTTTCTATTTAAAGGTAAATAATAATTTTATTTTTTATCCTCATTTTTATCCTCATTTTTATCCTCATTTTATATCCTCATTTTATATCCTCATCTTTTTCGTTACATTTTCGCTTCCTATACAAAGAATAATTTTTTTTACGATATTTTTTAAAAGATAACAAACATCCTTAAATTTTTTTACAGTAAATGCTTTTCAGAGCTTTTTTCCCCAGTCTTCCGATGAACATTATCTGCTTGCCCTCTTTCATTTGTTATATCTGCTTGCTCTCTTTTGTATGCTAACATAGCATTCAATAAAATTTCATCCATTCTATTATCCATATGTATAACTAAATTTAAAAACACTATATATAACTAAATTATATATACATTATATATAGATACATTATACAGCTAATCAAAACCTTTTATTTAAATTTATTTAGAAATAAAATAAATTAATTTAATTTAATTTATTTCAAAAAAATTCATTAGGCAAATCTTTGATATCCATATTAGTAAAAATTCTTTAAACCACCGTTTTTTAAATTGATATATAATAAATACGTGAAAAGATTACGTGAAAATAGTCACTTAATTTATATTTTTTAAATTGAAAATCAAAGTTAAAATTTAAAACAATTTTAATATATAAAATCGTTACGGGTGATGTATGTTTGAACGTTAACAACTTAAAAACTATTGGACCGAATTTTTAACATAAATATATGAAATAGGGGTAGAATTTTCTGGAAAGTGCTATAGGGTATATAGTTTTTCGTTACCGATTTTCTGGAAACCGATTTTTTTAATTCTTTATTTTTTTAATATTAAAATAATTAAAGAAATCTGTTTCCAGAAAATAGATAATAAGAAACTACATACCCTATAGCACTCCCCGGAAAATTCATTTATTTGGTATATCGTTCGCAAATGTAGCATGCTTCAATGCTTCATATGTATGTGTCAACTTGTGAAAGAGAGAGAGAGGGAGGGAGACAGAATAATTACCGTTTTCTGTCTGTATGTACGCGAACTAATAAAAAATAGAGAATGATATTAAAAGACTCGCGCCCGCTACGCAGCGCACCGTCGTATATTTTCGCATTATTGAAATTCAACATCGACCTCTAGATCTAGGGCAACGACATCATTCTTTGGTTTACCCTTGAAACTTGGTGACATTTATGAGTATAAAATAATTAAAGAAATCTGTTTCCAGAAAATAGATAATAAAAAACTTCATACCCTATAGCACTACTCGTAAAATTCTACCCCTATTTCATATACTTGTGGCAAAAATTTGGTCCAATAGTTTATTTCGATAGTTTTTGGAATTGCAATTGCAAAATCTTAATCTCGAGATTTTTATTCTGCAATACCATACAGTTTAAAAGTTCCGTCTCATATAACTCAAACTTGAAAAAATATCGATAATAATAATGATAATGAAAAGTAATAATCTATATATATATAATGTCTGTCTGTCTGTATGTACGCGAACTACTCATTCGTTAGTGGACCAAATTTTTACCAAAAGTATATGAAATAGGGGTAGAATTTCCCGGGAATGAAAATGTCGTGGTTAACTTTTCGTTACCGATCTTTTTGGAAACCGGTTCTGAAATTTTTTCAAATTTTGCGAGAATTTTTCGGGAATTAATTTACCGAATCTTAAGGAATTGTATATGAAATAGAGGTAGAATTTCCCGGGGAGTGCCATAAAGTGTATAGTATTTTGCTACCGATTTTTCTAATTTTTCGAGAAATAATCGACCGAATTTAAAAGAATTATATATGAAACAGGGGTAGAATTTTCCGGGGAGTGCAACAAAGTGTATAATTTTTCATTACCGATCTTTTTGGAAACCGGTTACAAAATTTTTCCACTTTTTCGGAAATTAAGTGACCGAATCTTAAAGAATTATTATATGAAGTAGGGGTAGAATTTCCCAGGGATTGCCATAAAGTGTATAATTTTTCGTTACCAATCTTTGGGGAAATCGGTATTAAAAAGTTTTCCAATTTTTCGGAAATTAATTGACCGAATCTCAAACAATTGTATATGAAGTAGAGGTAGAATTTTCTGGGGAGTGCTATAAAATGTATTAATTTTCGTTACCGATCTTTTTGAAAACCGGTTACGAAATAAAGTGTACAAATAAAGTGTACAATTTTTCGTTACCGATTTTTTTGGAAACCGTTACAAATTTTTAAATTAATTGACCAAATCTTAAAAAATTATATATGAAATAGGAGTCGTGTCAAAATTTTTTTAATTTTTGGAGGATAAGTTTAATTTTTTATTAATAAATAATTTTTCATTAATGAATTGATTTTTTTGAAACCGGTTACGAAGTTTTTCTAATTTTTCTAAAGGGGTTTCCGATTTTTGTTTAAAAAAATGTATGGTTGTGGCCAAAAAGGTTGTCCGACTTTTTTTATAAGTTTTGGAACGCATTCTGTCATGTGAGAGTTGATGGTCCCTGCTCACGGCCATAACCTAAAATTTCGAAGTGACACATTATCGGAGCAGACGGACAGTCTATACAAGGTGTCAGAAAAGTTTAAAATACCAGAAAGTGTAAGCACGTGTATTTGACGTAAGGAACAAAGCCCGTCATAAAGAGGAAAATGGAAAAGAAGAATATGAGCAGAGAATGGTAAGTAAAATGACCAGTGACCAATATTAGAAAAGAAATGTAAGATATGTTAATAATATACCCAAAGGGTGGCTCTTATTTCTCAAGGTTTGAATTTTCTTCGCGCTACCTCCCAGTTTGGTTCCATTTTATGAAAAAATAATCTGTGTAAAATTTCAGCTTAATCGGATAAAGGGAAAGGGTGCCCCCACTGTCCCCAGAACCTTAAAAATCATAAAATCACAGAAAAAATCAATTTTATTTGTTTATCTTGCAAAATATTAATTATATGCAAAAAGTATTATACAAAAGTTGTAGATCTATTAAAAATGCACATATTATTATCTACCACTTTTTCTCGTACGACCAACGATTTCCAAAAAAATGTGAAAATCACTTCTTTTTACTACAAATCTTGCCGCTGAGCGGCTGAGATAAAGTCTCTTTTTTATAACCTGGAAACTTTCGGCGATAATCACTTACAATCTGAAGCACATACTGTTTCTGTTGCTCATTTTTTGTAAATAATTTATTATAATCTTCCATAAGCTTGACCCCTCTCTCAGCCGAATCATTTACAATTCTCAATTTACTTACTAATCCCAGACTTTTTACAAAACTTTCATTTTTATGCCACGTCAACGGTTCTGTCTTAAGGAATTCATCATTCAAATCAAATCTTTTGAAAAATCTTCTAGTTTCGGTGGAAACGAATTGTTCAATTCCGTTGTTAACAATTTCCGGGATTGTATCGATTTGTACTTTTACTCGCTTCTTATTTTTGTTTGATGATTCTGTTTCGCGATTCAAAGCATTGACCATTTTTATTTTTGATTCAAATGATAAATTTGTATCAAAGAAAGCTAATGCGACAACTTCAGGGCTCAAATACCATAAATGATTGCTTAGTTTTTGTAAAGCAACACGAGAGATACCACGATCAATAGCTTGATATTCAAAAAGTTTCGAAAGAACCCTGAAATCCAGATACGGTGCTTTGATTGCAGAAGGCGCACAGAACCATGCGTCGACATACACATTGACAAGAAAGATACAAATATCACAGATCGCATTTTCTTCTTGTAGTGATAAAATAAATTCACCACGAAACAGAAAGATTTTCAAGCAATAAATCGCTTTGGCCATCCACCTCGCATGATGGATGGCCCCCGGAACACGGAAAGATATTCCACGAGGTGGTGCTTCGCCAAGGAAAATTGCTGTTAATTCTAAGAATTCCCTATAATCTTCTCTAGGTTGCTGTTCCCTCAAAGTATTTCTAACAAAATCAAGAATTCGAGTTATATCGCTTTGATTCAAGAGTCCCTTGACCTTTTCGTTTTCAATCCCGGATCGGAAATTATGAACATTGATTCCAGACCAAGCGTTTTGAAATTTTTTAAAGATTGATACATTCGGACCTGTAGTTTTACCCATCTTTTCCTCGAAAACGCTTCTAAGAATGATTTCATATATATGATGTCTACAAGGTAAATACAAAAGATCTTTTTCTAAAAAATTTTCTATTAAAACGCACGCACCGCTAAATCTTCCAGTATTCGTTGCTGTCGTATCGAAAACTAATGCTTTAACATAATTCTGAAGACCCCATTCAGCAAGAGTTTCACAAACAGCAGATGCCTGCTGTTTTCCAGTTCCAGATTGTAATCCGGGCACTCCAAGAAGTTGCTCAGTATCGTTATTCGAAAGAATCACAGGAAGTCTGTCCACAGTCTCTTTACCTGTTAACGCTGGAAGTAATTTACCATCCCAATGCACGACAGCAGCTTGCAATTTGGCGTCCTTAAAGTGCTTCTTAATTTCAGTTGCCCTTTCTTCGCGTATTTTTTCTCTATAAATGTGAATAGATGACCTGTTGATAACAAAATCCTGAACATCATGACCCAATGCCTCGGCAGTAGCAATCAAAATATGAACTGCATCCCTGTCACTAATTCTACATTTATCTAAGGCCGCAGCAAGCTTAGTAGTCATTATTTTACGGCGTCCTCTTTTCCTTTTTGCTTTTGGTGATACAATTTCCATATCTTCTGGGAGAGGACGTTGTACGACAATATTATCAGTGGATTTGCCAGCAACTGGTACTACATTGATACCTGATTCTAAACTGCTGCTTGAAGTTGACGACATCAATTGGGCAGTTTGCTCTTAAAAAAAAAAAAGAAGAGATTTAATGATACGAAATCAAATAAAACAACAGAAATGTGCAAAAATTATTAGTATTGAATGATTGAAAGTTTTTTTTATACATTACTCACTTAGTTGTTCAGTTTCACGATCACTTCGCTCTTTTCTCGCTAAGGCTGTCTCTTCTCGTTCCACAGCTCTTCTTTCTCTTTCAAGTTCTTCGTAATCGATTCCGTACATGAATCCTGGCCGTCCTTTTAACTTTTGATTAATCAAAAATTGCTTATCTTCTTCAATAGTAATCAAGTCCAAAGCGTTAGCATGTGCAATGTCAAAAAGATCCTCGAGTTTTAATTTAAAATCTGCTTCTTTTTTCTTATCAGTCTCCCGCGATCTCCCAGCGTGTTTTTGTAGTTGCCTCCATTCTTGGTACAAAGCTTCTAATTTTGGGATGCAGTTTTTTATTTCCTGAGTTGGAATTTGTGCTTTTTCCCAAAAAACCATTACTTCCTGCAAAGCTAGTCTGGCACTTTCACGTAAAGTTAACTTCACCACACGAATATTGAAAAATAATACACTTAAGACTTGTTTCTTTGATGGCAATTTACTTCCAGTTATATTATGCGAGTAATATCCGAGTAAATAAATTTTCTCACGTAAACGAACAGAAGACATTGTGACGTGAAAATTTGTTTTCACTCGTCCGAATTCCGAGAGAGAACTGTTGTCCTTGAGACGAACATCTGCTCACGTGCAAGCATTAAGCTTTTTGCATAATAGGCGATAGTGACACTAGCGACACAGCGACAGCGACAAGGTTGCCGACAAAGCTATACCTTTGTCGGTAACTTTGTCGCTGTCGCTATCGCTATCGCTATCGCCTATTGTGCAAGGGGCTTTAGTACTTATACGAAAATATACCTATAATACGCAAACTGAATTTACTAACAGACCAACTATACTGTAATTACTGTACTGGAGTAGCTTGATTCGTGGCATTACTTTTTCTCAAAAATCGTTAGTCGTACGAGAAAAAGTGATAGATAATAATATGCGCATTTTTAATAGATCTACAACTTTTGTATAACACTTTTTTGCATATAATTAATACTTTGCAAGATAAACAAATAAAATTAATTTTTTCTGTAATTTTATGATTTTTTCGATTTTCAAGATCCTGGGGGCACCCTTTCCCTTTATCCGATTGAGCTGAAATTTTACACAGATTATTTTTTCATAAAATGGAACCAACCTGGAGGGTAGCGCAAAAAAAAATCCCCCCAAAAAAATCACCAAGAGTAAATAAGAGCCACCCTTACCCATAAAAAAATATAAATAGATGTTTTAAAAAAATTTACTGAAGTAAAATTTGTTTAAACTAATAGATAGAATATGACGAAATCACATTAGATTTCACATTAGATTTCTAGCTACCGATTTTCTGGAAACTTATTTTTCTAATTTTTCTAATTTTATAAGAATTATATATGAAATAGGGGTAGAAATTTCCGGGGAGTGCTATAAAATGTATAATTTTTCGTTACCGATTTTTTTGGAAGCCGGTTACAAAATTTTTCTAATTTTTCGAAAATTAATTGACCGAATCTTAAAGAATTATATGAAGTAGAGGTAGAATTTTCCAGGGAGTGCTATAAAGTGTATTATTTTTCGTTACCGATCTTTTTGGAAGCCGGTTACAAAATTTTTCCAATTTTTCAAAAATTAATTGACCGAATCTTAAAGAATTATATGAAGTAGGGGTAGAATTTCCCGGGGATTGCCATAAAGTGTATAATTTTTCGTTACCGATCTTTTGGGAAATCGGTATCAAAAAATTTTCCAATTTTTCGGAAATTAATTGACCAAATCTCAAACAATTGTATATGAAGTAGAGGTAAAATTTTTTAGGGAGTGCTATAAAGTGTATTATTTTTCGTTACCGATCTTTTTGGAAACCGGTTACGAAATTTTTCCAATTTCTCGGGAAATAATTGAATCTTAAAGAATTACATATGGAATAAAGGTAGTGTTAGGGATATCGCAAATTCTCGTACTCAAAGTCGATGTCCCTATCGATATATCGGGGCGCCATCAAGCGTTACCGACTGCGTCGTCGGGTTTACTATCTACCATTTATTGTGATCCATGTTCTTCTCAATAGTCTGTCCGTTCTGTTTGGTTATCTCGCTACTCTCGATCATCGCGAACGCGGAGGCAAATTACTTTGTATCGAATCGTTTCGTTCATTCATTTTATGTTAAACGTATTCTTCCAATAAACACAAGAGATACATTCGGCTTTACATCCGTCTCGTTTTCTCGGTCGTTACCTATCCCTGCATAGCTCGAACAGGTTATGGGCCCAGAGCCGCAACGACAAAGTGAAGAAATACTTTTTCATATCTAAATTCGCTGAATCCACGCGAGAGTTTCTTTGTTCTTTCCGGGCGTGATACGTCGTGAACGCGATATATCGACCGTGACGCGTCATAAGTAAATCATCGTCGTTAAAGTGCGTTCCGCGAATAAATCGACGATGGCACAGACAAATACAATTAACTCTACGCGATTAGAAACGCTAACCAAGGACAATTATGATACTTGGGTGATACAAGTGGAAGCATTACTCGTTAAGAACGATAACTGGGGCTACGTGAGTGGCGAGAGGCCATGCCCGAAATCTCGTGGCGATGCCGACGACGCAGCAACTCGAGCAGCCATCGCAGCGTGGGAGAACGAGGATCGCAAGGCAAAATCTGACTTAATCCTAGCTATAAATCCCTCTGAGTTGAAGCAGGTACGTGGTTGTAAAACGTCCAAAGATGTGTGGGATAAATTAAAATCCATATACGACTCGAAAGGTCCCGCGCGCAAAGCAACGTTACTCAAACGCCTTATTCAAACAAAAATGTCGGAAGGCGGGGACGTTAAGACACACATCGCTCAATTTTTCGATGCCGTCGATAAGCTAGAATCCATGGATGTTCAGATCAACGGAGATCTTCTCTCGATCATGCTTCTCTATAGCCTACCTAGCAGTTTCGAGAACTTTAGATGCGCGATAGAATCTCGCGACGCGCTGCCAAACGCTGAGCAATTAAAAATAAAAATCGTAGAGGAATACGAAGCGCGAAATCAAGTCACCGTCAACGAATCAGGCGCGATGCTCGCTCACGGCAGGCGCAACCCGAATTCGAAATCCGGCAAGAATAACGCATCGACGTCACATAACGATAAGAACGCGAAAGCACCTTTTCGTCCTAAATACAAATGCTCTTTCTGTAAGATTACCGGCCACAAATATGCTGACTGCCGTAAAAGGAAGACGCAAGAAGCCGAAAAAGCAAACAATACGGAAGCGGAAAGTTTCTTCGCGGAAGTCGCTCAGTATTCGTCATCCGAGCCCGCCAAGGGCGTAGGCGCAAGTCAATGGTGTCTCGACAGCGGGTGCACGTCTCATCTATGCAAAGACGCTCGAATGCTGACAAACTCGATGTCCACACAAAGCGACATCAGGTTAGCCAACAACGCAACAAGTACGGTGGATGCAAAAGGGAACGTAGAACTTCTCACGAGAGTTAATAATAAAACTAAAAGGATTCGACTGGAAAATACCCTGCATGTTCCAGATCTGAGAACCAACCTATTATCTGTAGCCAAGATTGTGGACAAAGGCTATCAAGTCGTATTCGGCTCAAACCAAGCATCCGTAAAGGACATCAAAGGAAATATTAAGCTCACCGCTGAACGTCAAGGTGACTTATATATTCTGAAAGGATCCGGCGAACAAGCTAATACAGTCTCGCAGAAGAAATACTCTGATACCGAAATCTGGCATCAACGCCTCGGCCATCTTAACTTAAGAGACTTACTACTAATGTCGAAAACTCAAGCAGCATCCGGATTCAAGCTGAAGGATAACTCCAAAGTTTCGAACTGCGAAATATGCATCACACAGAAACTAACAAGTTTTCCATTCTCATCTCGAGCTAACAGATCACAGCACCGCCTCGACATCATTTATTCTGATCTCTGCGGACCAATGCGAGTAAATTCAACGGGAGGCGCGCGCTACTTCATGACGCTCATCGACGATCATACAAGATGGTGTCAAGTCTACTTTCTGAAGAGTAAGGATGAAGCAACAAGCAAATTCATCGAATTCAAGAACTTCGTCGAAAATCAGACAGGTCTCAAGGTGAAGGCTTTTCATTCGGACAACGGAAAGGAGTTTTGCAACTCCGCCATGGATCGTATATTGAAGGATTCCGGAATTCAACGACGCCTAACCATTCCGCATACTCCTGAGCAAAACGGGGTAGCCGAGCGGAAAAACAGAACGCTGATTGAAACCGCTCGTTGCCTGCTGGCACAATCCGGACTCCCGACACAATTTTGGGCAGAAGCTATCAACACTGCGAATTACATACGGAATCGTTGCATCACTAAGAGTTTGGATGGATGTACTCCTTACGAACAATGGAAAGGCGAGAAGCCCGACATAAGTCATCTTAGATCATTCGGATGTAAGGTACACGTTCTAAATAAGAATCCGAATAAGGGAAAATTCGAGCCCAGAACCGTCGAAGGCATTTTCGTCGGTTATGCTGACACTTCCAAGGGTTACCGCCGCATCTGGATCCCGAAGGACCGAAAAGTCATTGTCGCAAGGGATGTGAAATTCCTGGATGGATTCGACACGAATAACACTTACGAAGACTTCATAAGTAATGAAACGACAAATGGTCGGACGAAGCTTCTCGATGAAGATGATGACTCACTTCAAAACCTAGGGATAGATATCGCAAACAATGATGAAATGATCCATCGTCGAGCACCCGAAGATCCAGCAGATGCTGATATCACGGCTGAAGATGAAGACGAGGATGACGATCCGCTACCATCTGCAAATGAAGATGACCACTTCAACGAAGATCAACCGCTTGTACGAGGTCCTGGACGTCCACGGAAGATTCGTACCGGGAAACCTGGTCGACCAGCTAAGCAGTACCACATGAAAGGACCGGTTTTGCAACAGAGTCGGCCCGCGACCGTTGAGGAAAATCCCGAAGAAGAGAATATGGCCGAAGATCTGGAGTGGTTCGACGCGCAGTTTGCCATGGCGGCTTCTGAAATATCTCTTTCTCAGGCTGTTTCAGGTCCAGACGGTAATGAATGGCGAGACGCTGTGTATGCCGAGATTAAGTCTCTCGTAAGCAACGACACCTGGACACTCGTTGACAGACCCAATGGCGAAAAGGTGATAGGCTGCCGAACCGTGCTGAGGAACAAATACAAGGCGAACGGAGAGCTGGAACGAAGGAAGGCCCGCGTAGTTGCAAGGGGATTCTCACAACGTCCTGGCGTAGATTTCCACGATACATTCGCCCCGGTTGCAAGACTCAGTTCGTTGAGGGCGCTCATGGCTGCGTCCGTAGAGCAAGGCATGCGGATCTCACAAATTGACATCACTACTGCCTATCTAAATGGCATAATGGACATGTTAGTATACATGGAGATGCCGGAGATGCTACAGGAGATGCTTGAGAGGATCATTGCGACCGAATCTAACGCTGTTCTGATCGAGAAGGCTAAAAAGATGTTGTATGCGCTCAAGAAGGGTAACAAGGTATGCAAGCTCGAGAAGGCAATATACGGCCTTCGTCAGGCAGGCCGTCGATGGTACGAACGACTGGACGAAGCTCTCAAGAAACTTGGACTGACTCCAACCCATGCCGACCCGTGCGTGTACTACGACAAGGAGAAACGAACGCTGGTATTGGTCTACGTAGACGATATTATCATAGCTTCTCGCGATGAAACCCGCATCATTCACTTGAAAGAAGAACTGGCGAAGGTCTTCGTAATCAAGGATCTTGGATACCCAAAATATTGTCTCGGGATTGAAATATCTCGGATCAAGGACGGGATACATCTATCTCAAGCTGGATACATCCGTGACGTTCTAGACAAATTTGGCATGACCGATTGTAAACCAGTGAAGACACCTCTGGATGCTAGTGTCAAGCTGCATGGTGCTGTCAAAGACACGGACGTAGACGAATCAAAACTACCCTATCGCGAACTCCTAGGTTCGCTGATGTACCTGGCACAGGGAACTCGCCCTGATATTGCTCACGCAGTAAGCGCACTAAGCCAATGGTGCACCTCTTTTAAACGAGTCCACTGGACATCTGCCAAGAGGGTACTCAGATACCTCAAAGGCACCATCAACCACGGATTGTACTACACGAAATGTGGAAAGGCCCTTATCGGATATACGGATGCTGATTGGGGCAACTGCGGCCTGGATCGCAGGTCGTACACTGGATCTGTGTTCCTACTAGCCAACGCTGCCATATCGTGGGAGTCGCGAAAGCAAAGAACCGTGGCTCTCTCATCCACTGAAGCGGAGTATACCGCCCTTAGCGATGCTGCAAGGGAAGCCATTTATTTATCTAAACTTCTTTCAGAGATTGGGTTACCATCACTCGGGAAGGTAACACTTCATAACGACAACCAAGGCGCTGCGAAGCTGGCTGTCAACCCGGTCTTCCATTCAAGGTCAAAACACATTGACATTAGATGTCATTTTATTAGACAGGCCCTGACGGATCACCGGATCAACCTCGTCTATACACCCACGGAGGACATGATCGCCGACGTTCTTACCAAGGCACTACCGAGCAGCAAACATTCGTTCTGTACCAATGGACTTGGGATGAAAGACATCGCAGCCTCACGCACTCAAATTTGAGAGAGGGTGTTAGGGATATCGCAAATTCTCGTACTCAAAGTCGATGTCCCTATCGATATATCGGGGCGCCATCAAGCGTTACCGACTGCGTCGTCGGGTTTACTATCTACCATTTATTGTGATCCATGTTCTTCTCAATAGTCTGTCCGTTCTGTTTGGTTATCTCGCTACTCTCGATCATCGCGAACGCGGAGGCAAATTACTTTGTATCGAATCGTTTCGTTCATTCATTTTATGTTAAACGTATTCTTCCAATAAACACAAGAGATACATTCGGCTTTACATCCGTCTCGTTTTCTCGGTCGTTACCTATCCCTGCATAGCTCGAACAGGTAGAATTTCCCCGGGATTGCTATAAAGTGTAGAGGAAAGTATTATGAGATAGGCTCCTAATATGCGACAGCATTAGAAACATCCTCCGACAGAGGAAAAGAAGGAAGAAAAAAAGGAGAATGATAAGGAGAAAAAGAAGAAAAAGGAGAAGCGGAAACAAGACGGAGATCCCTCCCAGAGATATCCTTGCACTGGGGACGATGGAAAATGTTCAAAAGGTTTTTCAAAAGAGTTTCGTGAAGAAACTAATGTTAATGTAAATGGGTATTCTATGTATCAACGAAGGAATTTTGAGAAAAAATACATCGTCAGAGGCAAAGAAATTGATAATCGATGGGTAGTACCATATTTAATTATGAAATATGATCGACATATCAAGGAAGTAAAAAATAATAGAAAGAAGTAAAAAATGTTTTACAAAAAATGTAATATACAGAGAAATTTTATAAATTTAGAATTATAAAATTGTATAAGTGAGTAATATAATAATTATAAAATATTAATAAAATATATTTAAAAATTTTTATATAAATTATATAAAAAATTATAAATATTAAAATTGTAAAAGTAATTTTATAAATAATAATTAATCGCAAACTACTTCCACATTTATGGGCCGATTCTCTCAAATTTAGTAACAAAATGCAAATTTTTCGGGGATGAAAACGTCGCGACTTTTTTTTGTTTTACGCCTCTCCCCTCTACTCATCCACGCACAAAACATACACACCTAACGCGCACACACACGCCTGAATTATATTAATACTATAAGGGGTCAGAATCTATTACTTCAAAAATCGGTTTTTTAAATTTTTCAGAGAGAGAGAGAGAGAGAGAGAGAAAGAGATATATGTGAAATTGTCAACTTATAAAGTTGTCTTTAAATAAACGTGAAATATACTTTATAGTATATTTACACACTAAGAAAACATGAAATAAACGTGAAATATACTATAGTATTCGACGATGTCAAGTAAATCAGACGAAAAATACATTCAATTCATTCACACATCACTCTCTCTCTCTCTCTCTCTCTCTCTCTAAAAAATTTAAAAAACCGGTTTTTAGAAAATCGGTAACGAAAAACTATATACATCATGACACTCCCCGAAAAACCCTACCCCTGTTTAATCTATAATTCTGTGAGAAAAATTTGAAAAATTTAAAAAACCGATTTCCAAAAAATCGGTAACGAAAAACTATACACATCATGGCACTTCCCGGGAAATTCTACAACTATTTCATATACTTTTGGTAAAGATTCGGTCCACTAACGAAGAGATTCAATCAATTATTTCCCGAAAAATTAAAAAAACCGGTTTCCAGAAAATCGGTAACGAAAAACTATACACGTCATGGCACTCCCCGGGAAATTCTACCCCTACTTCATATTCTTTTGGTAAAGATTCGATTTGCTAACGAATGAGTAGTTCGCGGACAGACGGACGGATGGACAGACAGACAAACAGTAGCGTTTTATATAATAGTATGATATGAAAATTCCCGCGCGAAGCGCGGGCCGAAACGCTAGTTTAATTATATTATGCGATTAAGATTATATCAATTTTTTAACAAAAATAATTTTTTATAAAATTAGAATACAAAACGAAGAATATTAAATTTAACCTTTCGTCTGAAAACGTTTTTTCGGGACCTTCGGTCTGAAAGGGGGGTCATTAGAGTCCGGCGCGTTTTTGAGGAAGTTGAACCACTTAAAAAAATCTGCAAAAATTCCTGGAGCTTCCTAAACTTTTGAACTTGAAGTACCAGTCATGCAATTATAATAAAAAATTTTTTTATATATTTTGCATTAAATAAATAGGGGGCACCTATAGAAAAATCCCTTATTCACTAAAAAAATCGTAACTTCGAGCCAGAACATGATATCGACAAGAATAAAAAACGAAATTAAAGGGAAAAAGTGTACCTTTAAAACAAAAATAATAGGATCGATAGTTTATTTAAAAAAAAGCTTAATTTTTTACCCTCAAAGTCGATAAAAAATATGTTCAAAATTCTTTGTAAAAAGTTTAATAAAAATTATTTACGAACAGAAGTAGTCATGTAGTGAATAATTACACAAAAGTACATTACCAAAAGAACATTTTATTATAAAAATACAAAAAACGCGTTACACACTAGTGCATACACGCGACACCTCGTCGCCCGACCGTTGAGTCATTTCTGTTGAAGTAGTGAAGTAATTTACATCAAATTAATTATGAAAAGTCTAATAGAGTGAACTAGTAAAGTATTAAAAAACATTAGAACAACGTGTTGCTAGTCCCTTGTTGCTCGTCCCTTTCCTTCGCGAACTGTCGTGATGTGTGGACGTGAGTGAACTAGAGCGGACGTGTGCAAATATATTGTGAGATGTTATAATAAGACGGAGCGTACGTGTGCAAATATATATTGTGAGCAGACTATATAATAAGACGTTGTGAGCTGTGTTTTGAGAAGTGATACGTGCTGAGGTGTAAACCGTGTTGTGAGCTACATACGAGATAAGTGATATGTCTGTTCAGATTATATTTGCTGTGAACCCGACTGTCATATTGTGAACTTGTGTTATAATATAATTCTTTCTCTCTTATCAACCAGTGTTCTGACTATATTGCTATATAGAGAAATAACAATCTCTTTAGTTTTATTTTAACAGGTTATGGGCCCAGACATTCCGCGTAATAAAAGGTCTGGTAAATAGTGGTTATAAGAGTGAGAGAGTAAAGTAAAAAAAAAAAAAAAAATAAAATAAATAAATAAAGCAGAATATTGAGAAAGAAAAAGAATAAATATAGAAATATATAATAAGAATAAATACTCATAATATGACAGGTTGCTATAGAAACTGATATGCGTTTGTCGATAAATAAATCGTTGCCAAGGAAAGGGCATGTGTTTGTTTAATGATATTAAATCAATAACATGTTACTAAGGAATGTGCATGCATTTGTTTTGTTGCTAAGGAAAGAGCATGCGATTGTTTAATAATAAAATTTAATGAAAAAGGATTAAATTAAAAGAGTTAAAGGAAAAATAAAAGATAGATTACAAACGCATAATAGATGTAACATTTGAAGTAAATAAAGAATTTTAGAAATGTTAGATATAAGAGATGAGATAAATAAAGATTGAAGATAAGTGATTTTACATATAAAAGTAAAATTAAAATATGCGTATGAGTAAAATAAAGTCTAACTTATAAGAAGTAAGAACAAAGTAAAAAGTAAAGAAAAAGTAATAAAGTAATATAAAAATAGTAAAGTAAATTAAAATAGTGTAAAGTAAAATAAAATTGTGACAAAGAAAAATAAAGTAAAAGTAAAATAGTAAAGAAAAGTAATTGAAGAATAAAAGTAATAAGTAATAACAAAATAAAGAATATCTAAAAGTGATACGCAGATTTTAAAATTACGATAAATGAAATATTGTCTAGGTTAAGAAATGAAAATGGTCATATCATAACATGTATTGTATTTTGAAAGTTTATATAATGTGTTGTCGCGTATAGGTCATGAATTTATAACGTGTCGATATTGATTAAGGAATATACGTGCCGGTTTAAAATTTTTAAAAAAAAAATGGCAAAGGTTGCGGAAGATTATTTTAATATTGAGAAGTTAACGGGTGTTGAAAATTTCCAAATTTGGAAATTTCAAATTAAAATAATGTTTCGTGCAAATGAAGTGTTAGAAATTGTTACAGAAAATGGTGTTGGTGAAAGAAATGACTTATGGCGAAAGAAAGATGCGATTGCGCAAAAGATAATAATATCAACTATTGATAAGAAACCTTTTCTTAATATAATGGATTGTTGCACATCTAATGAGATGTGGATTAAGATATGTAATACTTATGAAAGGGATACAGAGCAACAAAGGTGTAGTCTTTTGCAAAAATTCTATAATACTACTTTTGAAAAGGGATCAGATATGACATCTTATATTAGTAAGTTAAAGAATCTAGCTTTCAGGTTGAATGCAATGGATACAAAGATAGATGATAAAATGCTAATTTCAAAAATATTAGCAACTCTACCGAAAGAGTATATACATTTTGTAAGTGCTTGGGAATCGACGGAATCTGATAGGAAAACCATGGAAAATTTAACAGCGAGACTAATCGGAGAAGAATTTCGGTTTCATCCGAAGGAAGAAGAGAATGCAGTCGCCTTCAAGACAACTCAAAAGAAGTGTCATAAATGCAATAAATTTGGTCACTTGGCGAAGTTCTGCAAAACAAAGTTTACACCAAAAGATAAAAAGCAAGTTCGTTGTTTTAAATGTAATAAAAATGGTCATATAGCGAAATATTGCACTGAGGAAGAAAATAGTGAAAAAAGGTGTAATATTTGCAAAAAGAACAATCATTTGGAAAAGGATTGTTATTTTAAGAACAAGAAGCAAGATAAGCATGAAGATGTTACTAAGATTGCATTACTTACAAGTGAGATGTATGAGGAAGATTCTTGGATTGTTGATTCGGGAAGTACGTCAAATATGACAAACAACAGAAGTCATTTCCAAGAATTAAAGAAGACACATATTCAAATTAATGTTGCTAAATCGGAAGAAACTATGCAGGCAGAAGGTATAGGCAGCATTGAATTTAGTAAGTGCATATTAAAAGAAGTCTTATATGTACCGAAATTAACAACGAATTTACTTTCAGTAAATACAATAACGAAAAATGGTGGCGAAGTTATTTTTACGAAAAATGAGGTAATAATTAAAACTAATAATAAAATTGTTTTAAAAGGTAGAAAACTCTCAAACGGATTGTTCCAAGTGAAACTGACACCAGAACACAACCTAGAATCACATCTGACTGAGAACTGTGGAAGTCAGGCAGAATTATGGCATAGAAAACTTGGACACGCAAGTTTTGGTAAGATGAAAAATATGTTGACGCTTTGCGATGGACTTAGACTCTCTAATAATGATATGGATGAATTAAAGCAAGTGTGTGAAGTCTGTCAAAAGGCTAAGCAGTCAAGACTCAAGTTTGGAGATACAAGAGCGAGAGCTAATAGGCCAATACAAATAATACATACAGATTTATGTGGACCTATAGATCCAGATACATGGAATGGAAAAAAATATATAATAACCTTTTTAGATGATTATACCCACTATACAATGGCATATCTTTTAGAAAGCAAAACAGAAGTGAAAGATATTATGAAGGAATATGTGGAACGAGTTGAAGCGCACTGGAATTTAAGAGTTTCGAAAGTTAGATGTGATAATGGAAAAGAATATTTGAATAAGAATATTCAATTATGGTGCAATGAAAAAGGAATAGTATTGGATAATACGACACCATATACGCCTCAATTAAATGGTAGAGCAGAAAGGTTGAATAGAACATTAATGGATAAAGTCAGAGCACTTTTATCTGATTCACGTTTGAATAAAAATATGTGGGGAGAAGCTCTTTATACTTCGGTTTATATATTGAATAGACTACCAACTGATACACTCAAATGTACTCCATATGAGATGTGGGAAAAACGAAAACCAAATGTGAATTGTATGCAAATATTTGGAAGTATAGCGTATGTGAAGATTTTGGGACCACTGAAAAAACTTGAAGAGAGAAGTAAGAAATTAATCTTTGTAGGTTACGCACCAAATGGATACAGGCTATGGAATTCAAAAGAGAAGAAAATAGTTATAGCCAGAGATGTAAAATTTCAAGAAGTAAATTTAAAAGAAAATAAAAACTCAGAGACAAGAAAAATAAGATTTATTCAACAGAATGATGAAATTGAAGAAGAAAGAAATCTAGAAAATGAAGAAACTGAAGAAGAGAGAAATCTAGAAAATGAAGAAGAAGGATGGGAAGATGCAGACGAAGGAAATTCCTCTTTTGAAGAAAGGGGAAGACAAGATATGAATAAAAATGAAGAAAGAAGAAGACAAGAAGATAATGAAGAAGATAACAATGTAAATATTTCAATCAGAAGATCATCAAGACAGAGAAAATGTCCAGAACGCTATCAAGCAAACTATGTAATGTTAACATATAAAGAAGCAGTGTCAGGTCCAGACAAGCTTAGATGGGAAGAAGCAATCAATGAAGAAAAGAATTCTCTAAAGGAAAATAATACCTGGGAGATTATAGATATGAAAAATCTTAAAGAAGAAAAACCACTAACAGCAAAGTGGGTATTTAAGATAAAACAAGATGGAAGATATAAGGCTCGGCTTGTGATAAGAGGTTGTGAACAAGAATTTGGAGTAAATTATGAAGAGACTTTCAGTCCTGTGATTTGTACGAGTGCTCTTAGAAGTTTATTTGCACTCGCAGCTATGAAGAAGTACAAGATAGTGACTTTCGATATAAAAACAGCTTTTCTATATGGAAATGTCGAAGAAGATGTGTATATGTATCCACCTGATGGTTACGATTATATAGGAAAAGTCCTCAAGTTAAAGAAAGCACTGTACGGTTTGAAACAAGCACCATTGAAATGGAATAAACGGTTTACAGATTATCTCAAGAAAAAGGGATTCAAGCCACTGGAGAGTGAACAGTGTATCTTCAAAATGATTAATAAAAAACTGTTTTTGGGAATATATGTAGATGATGGAATACTTCTTGGAGACGATTTACAAGAAATTGAAGAAATTATTGAACAGCTTAAAACGGAGTTTAAGATGACTGTTGAATATAAACCAAGAATATACGTTGGTTTAGAAATTTCAAGAAAAGAAGATAGTATAAAATTGAAACAAGAAGAATATACAAAGAAAATTCTTAAACAATATGGTATGGATAAAGCAAAGCCAGTGAAGATACCGATTTTGAAGAATGAAGAAAGAAATACACCAAAGAAAGAAGAATACAATTATAGAGAAGTTATAGGGAGTTTGCTGTATCTTTCAACCAAGACAAGGCCGGATATATCCTATGGAGTAGGTTTTAGCAGTAGGTATATAGAAAATTATACCCAAGAAAATATAAATGATATAAAACATGTACTAAAATATCTAAATGGTACAATAAATCAAGGAATACAATTTAATAGTAATGCGAATCCTAGTGTTCTTCAGGCTTATTGCGATGCAGATTTTGCAGGTGATCTTATGACAAGACGAAGTACAACAGGATTTGTTATATACTATGGAGGAGGAGCTTTGAGTTGGTGCTCACGAAGACAAACAACGATAGCACTTTCAAGTACAGAAGCTGAATATATAGCAGCTGCTGAATGTTGCAAGGAGCTACTATACTTGAAGACTCTTTTGGAAGAACTTCAAGATAAGAAGATACAAATAGAACTCAATATCGATAACCAAAGCACAATTTTATTAATAACAAATGGAGTTGTTAATAAAAGATCAAAACATATAGATGTCAAATACAGATTTGTTCATGATTTAGTTAAAAATAAAATAATCAAATTAAAATATTGTCCAACTTATAACCAGAAAGCAGATATTTTGACAAAGGCATTAAACTCAGTAAAGTTTGAGAATTGTAAGAAACATATGGTGAATTAATTTGGTGGAAATTAAGGAGGAGTGTTGAAGTAGTGAAGTAATTTACATCAAATTAATTATGAAAAGTCTAATAGAGTGAACTAGTAAAGTATTAAAAAACATTAGAACAACGTGTTGCTAGTCCCTTGTTGCTCGTCCCTTTCCTTCGCGAACTGTCGTGATGTGTGGACGTGAGTGAACTAGAGCGGACGTGTGCAAATATATTGTGAGATGTTATAATAAGACGGAGCGTACGTGTGCAAATATATATTGTGAGCAGACTATATAATAAGACGTTGTGAGCTGTGTTTTGAGAAGTGATACGTGCTGAGGTGTAAACCGTGTTGTGAGCTACATACGAGATAAGTGATATGTCTGTTCAGATTATATTTGCTGTGAACCCGACTGTCATATTGTGAACTTGTGTTATAATATAATTCTTTCTCTCTTATCAACCAGTGTTCTGACTATATTGCTATATAGAGAAATAACAATCTCTTTAGTTTTATTTTAACAATTTCGTCGAAAACTGCACAAGAAAAGTTACTTAAATTTTTTTTTGTTTGCGCGGATCTTTTCTTCTTGTTTTTAGTGACACAAAGAATATCTATATAAAAACAAGGAAACAAAGAAATTGGTACTTACGCGTTTGGGCAATATCCTCTGAAAACGGGGGTACTTCGTGTCCTGAGCAATTTTCGTCCGGCTGCCACAATACTACGTTTACGCGGCGAAGCTATGCGTTTACGCGATGTAGTAACTTACGATAATTCACCTAAATTATCATAACTTACGATAATTCACTCCGCGTAAACAGGGGTGTCTAGCCGTGACATGTATATGTTTACGCGAGCGTTTTACTTCCGTAGTAACTTATACGATAATTCCTCCGCGTAAACGGAGGTTCTGTAGTAACTTAGATAATTCATCCCGCGTAAACGAGTAAATTATCGTAAGTTACTACAGAAGTAACGCACGCGTAAACATCAAGAGACACGGTCGTGTCTCGCGCCAAGTACACGCGAAGCGAGACCGCACCGTGACTCTTTTACGCGACGCGACGGGTTGCGAGTACCCGAGATGTTGAGATCTCGATAACGAGTGAACGGATCAATTTCTAAGTAGGCTTGATCGATAGCTTGGGGTCCAAATAGGAGGGGGGGGGTTTCTCTTATAATATTCCGCTACGTGCCCTACGAGCGGAGATATTGCGACGCAAATCCAAAATGTGAAAAATTTTTTTTAAGATACTACTTCCTAACGCCGATTATAACATACGTGTAACAAACAGATAACAGAGAAATGTCGCTTTCACTTTTTCGACACTGGCGGCTAGTGGCGTTAGTATCGCCAGTTTCGATATCGCGCGCGTATTTCGAACGATCTAGTAGGTAAATTATTAAAGGTCGATAGACTTATCGGTCAGAAGGAAGATTTCTATTTAGTTAAATTAAGTATATATATAATATATATTGATTCTTATGAATCAAGCTTGAATTCGATGTTTAGGTATCCCAGGTTGCCGATGACGAGATACAGATAGTGCGCTTCATAGTTTTCGGTGTCCAGGTGTAATAATACGTTGAATTCGATGTCTACGTGTTCCAGGTTGCCGATGACGAAGTCCACATAGTGCGCTCTGTAGTTTTCGGTGTCTACGTGTATTAATACCTTGATTTCGATGTCCACGTGTCCCAGGTTGCCGATGACGGGATCCAGATAGTGCGCTTCATAGTTTTCGGTGTCCAGGTGTAATCGTACGTTGAATGCGATGTCTAGGTGTCCCAGGTTGCCGATGACGATGTCTAGACAGTGAGCTCCGTAGTTTTCGGTGTCCAGGTGTAATAATACGTTGAATGCGATATCTAGGTGTCCCAGGTTGCCGATGACAATGTCTAGATAGTGAGCTCCGTAGTTTTGGGTGTCTACGTGTATTAATACCTTGAATTCGGTCGTCCACGTGTCCCAGGTTGCCGATGACGGAATCCACATAGAGCGCTCCGTAGTTTTCGGTGTCTACGTGTATTAATACCTTGAAATTGATGTCTAGGTGTCCCAGGTTGCTGATGACGAGGTCCAGATAACGCGCTCCGTAGTTTTTGATGTCTAGGTGTAATAATACCTCGAATTCGATGTCTACGTGTTCCAGGTTGCCGATGACGAAGTCCATATAGTGCGCTTCGTAGTTTTTGGTGACTAGGTGTATTAATAACTTTAAATCCGAATGTAGGACACGTAGATATTGAATTTGAGGTATTAATACACGTAGACACCAAAAACTATGGAGCGCACTATGTGGATCTCGTCATCGGCAACGTGGGACACCTAGACATCGAATTCAACGTATTATTACACCTGGACACCAAAAACTATGGAGCGCACTATTTGCAACCCGTTATCGTCAACCTGGGATACCTAGACATCGAATTCAAGCTTAATTCATAAGAATCGACTTAAAAATTCCCTAGCGGCAGAACTAAAATTATGTCATGACATAATAAAAATTCGTTGAATTAAAATTATGTCTAGACATAATAAAAAACTGGACAAAATTAAAATTATGTCTAGGACGTAATAAAAATTGGAATGAATTAAAATTATGTCTTAACATAATAAAAATTGGATGAATTAAAATTATGTCTGACATAAAAAGAATTCCGCATTTTTATTATGTGTATACACATAATTTTGTTTTTGAAATGAACGTAAAACGTATTTGTTTACAATATCTATCCATTATTGAAAATCGATATACGCGACAAAAGCTCTT